>BLFK01000886.1:56491-96491 GCA_014634185.1 Astreopora myriophthalma
GGGGGGGGAGTGCTACTATTTATTCAAATAAACACCCACTCTCAAACCCCCAAAATTGTAGGAAGCACCCACCTCCCAAAAACATATCAGTACTTAGGCCCAGCATGAAGTAAAAGGAGCCTCAGTTCTGTTTCGAAATATAGGTGACATCTGGTGGCCAATTTGGAACTACAGTGATCAGGACCAACCAAGATACAACAACAACAACAACAATAATAATAATAATAATAATAATAATAGTTAAGGGGTTCTTACCCAAGGCAAGGAAGACAAAACTGTGTAAACAAACCAATCAGAACGAACCTAAAAATGCATGCCAAAATTTAATAGACAATACACGATGAACTGATAAAAGTTACACATGTTTGCTTCTTTTTATCACCACAGCTGCTAACAAAGCAGCACTGTATGAAAGCTTGTCAGGGCTTGCTAAGCATGGCTAGAAACTTCTCGTGACATTTTTGCACTCAACCAGGTCTTCTGTTAGCCAGAGTAAAATCCATCAAGTTACTCTTAGGGGCCACTCAGCGAAAGGGTTAACAGGGGCATGGTTTTTTAAATGACCAAGAGGTTATTGACCAGAACATAGCTTTGGAACAGAGGTTATTATAACAAACCAGTTCTCTACGGCCCAGTTCAGACACTGTTACCGGTATTCACAAAAGCTCCATCCAAATCAATGTTATAAGTTCATGTGAGGTATAGCATCAGGATCAACAGCCAATGGCTGATCCAACCATGATTAGCCTGGACATTTTTTGCCTGGCTCAGCTGTGGATTGACAACATACTTCACCTGAGTCCAATAAAAGTTTCACCTGAAATATGCACTGAAGTGTTGAAGAAGCAAAACATGGCTATCTGGCAACTACTGAACTTTATCTCACGGCATGTGCCCTTCTCAAGCCCACAAGAAAAAAATTAACATACATCTTTTCAGCATCAAATTCTATATGCAACAGTAGCATGTATACAGTGTATGCCCCTAAACAAAGAAACAGCTGCCATGCTGGTATTGCCAAACTAATCCACTGGGAATTGAACTCTCTTCATCTGCAAACAATTTCCTTTTCCTTCGGTGAAGAAACATGGCTGCAGATCATTTGAATGAACAGGATCTATTAAGGGCTTTTTGAGAAGGATTCCCCATGTTAGGTCACTTGTATAAGACTTTGAAAGATGTTATGAAGGGGCAGAATAATTACTGTAAACTAAAAGAACCTGATGAAAAACTAACTTGCTGTGAGTGATGAGTTCAGTTTGGCATCTGTATCAATTCAGCCAGGATTAAAGATCAATTTGGCTCATGAATGTTTTCTTTGACTAAGTCCAACACGCCTACTCTCTGTCATCTTGGGGGTCACTTGCCTTCAATTCTCCCTTCCATAACAATTGTCAGTAGATCACTATGTCTTAATGGGTGCCCTTCCCATCTCCTCTGCCTATTCCTAATGATGTCAACTACTTTTTGTCTCTCTCCCACTTGGGTGAGTACCTCCTCATTAGAAACCTTGTCAGCCAATGAGATGCCTAGCAACTTTCGAAAGAGCCACATTGCATAATAAGCAAAAATCTAGCTTGAAATTGAAAAAAAAAAGTCTTTTCTGCAGGCTACAACAACAGCAACAACAGCAATAATAATAATGCCAGTAGACCTTTCCCGCATTCATCCCAGTCCCTCATGATAAGTTATGAAACAAGGATGGGGCATAAAAATTGACAGGGCAGAATGTTTCATAACTTGCCAAAGACAACTGATTGATAGGAATGTGGCAAGTGTCTTTCAGCGATATCAGAAGTAGTTTGAGAAGCTTCCACAGCCCTGGAATGTCCTGAGATGTGATGATCCAAAACCATACTTTTCAGGTAAGACAAATGCATGAGCACAGCAAAGACATCAATTTGAGGGATTTTTGTGCTCTCTGGAATTTAAATGGGTGTGGTTGAGTTACCCATGGACACAACAGCCCCGATTACTGTCATAACGTGCATTTTCGTCCTTTATCCACAACAATATAAGAGGGTATCAAGGATTAGTGAACAAGTTTGCAGTACCTATAATAAATATTACTGTTATCCTTTTAATCAAAGGATGTTAGCATAGTTGGAACATGATTTCTAGCAAATTACCTGTGGAATATCATCCTCCATTGTGGCAGCCAGTAAAAGGTTGAAAAACTCTAATAGTGCACTGGGCATAAGGACCCGGCAGTTAACCAGATCAGCAAGGAAACGTACCTAAAAAATACATATGCTGCATAATCAACCCTTTGGTAGTACATTGTACTTCCAGCAAAAATAAAACAAACTAGCTTGAAAAGTGTGCATGTGACTACTGCCATAGACCTTCTTATAGCACTTGGTTTTGCTTTCTTTCTAATGCAAATTTGTTTCTGTTGAAAGCAAGTCAAGATAAGCATTGAAATGAGAACAAGTGCAGCTGTAAAAATAGTTAATTTTCACTCTTTCAATTTTAATGACAAAATCTTTAGGAAAAGATTCTAAGACCTTTACACCACCACTACATGTAAGTAAGAAAAAAATTAATGTGAAAATAACATCTTTGGTTCTACTAAACATGGAAAGCCCATTCTAGATCATGCTTAACGCTGAAATTAAAGTTAAAATGCTGTTTTACATTTACTTTTTTACTCACTAGACTGTAATAATCTAAAAGTCCCAAATATGAGGTAAACAATCTAGAAGTACCAAACATGAGGGAATTTGCACATTCAAGGTTCTGATTAACACCACATTCAGTCAGTCCAGGTTTTCAGATCACAATGACCTGAGGCAGTCTGATAATTCTGTCACATTAAAAGAAACCAATAATTATATTTATTCAATCCAAAGCAGGCCATTTTGATTCAGAAGTATTAAGCACTTCCAGAGAGCTCTATAAATAATGGCTTTCAAAGTCAGACAGGATTTTTATGACACTACGTCACCACCCCTTTATGCAAATCTCGCTGTCATCAGAAGCAAACACGAATGCAAAGTTTTGGGACACACAAGTAGTTTAAGGAACTAATCAAGTAGCTTACCCAAAGGAAATAAAGTCTGTTTAAGGAATACAGTGTTGAATTACAAATTTAGTTACAAAGTATTACCATATTTTACCGCATAAGTGCCCATGCTCTGACAAGCGCCCATCCTGTTCTCAGAGTAAAGTTCTAGCACCAGATATTTTTTTACCAAAACGAAAGGGCACTTGATTTCGAGAAGATGTGATTTTCTTTGAAAAACAGATGCTGAACCTCTGAATATCTTGCACAGAAAATTAAAAGCCGTCAAAATTTGTCTTTGCATCACAGCTCCAAAATAGAAAAATTAAGTTTCACCAACAAATGAAGCATCATTCAGAAGCTCTGACAACACAGGGCACATGAATTGAAGATGCAAACCTTGGCCGCTCAAGTTAATAACTTGCAAGATGCTGGGAATGTTTTCATTCTGAGTGAAATTTGATCAGCTGGGAATTCTACCGTGTTACACGTGACAAATGTTTTTGACTGTTTCGTGACCATTCAGTGTTTCAGTTTTTGAGAAATCATAATGATTGTAATGTTTGGCAAACCTTTCAACCTCAATATGTTTTAGGTATTTAACTTTCCAGTTGTTTAACTTCAAACTTTTTTTGTTTCTACTGCATTGTTCACTGAAGAAATTTGTGGAACCGTCGTTTGGGATTTACAATCTGATTTCCTTGGCACCATTCCGACGTGAAAGAAAAATTGTGTTTCAGAACGTGTTGGAAATTTGGTATTCAGAATGATACCGGTTGTTTCAAACTTCTAACAAATTAAGCTATTGTTTGGTGAAGTACCAACAAAAAAGTAGCTTCACCGGAACAGGCAGTAACAAAGGGGTGTGATTAAAATACTGGCACTCACTAACATTCACATCTCTCACATTGAAGATGAGTTGATACCACCTCTGATAGTTTACAGTTTCCGACAATTTACCAAGTACCGATGATGATGCCAACGAACTTCACAAGGAAGCTGAAGGCTTGCTCTTTGACAATGAAGGTGATGATGAGGACACCAAATTTGATGGCTTTTAACTAAACACTGATATGAACAGAACTTAATTTCCTTTTGACAGTTTGTTCATGCAAATAGTTTAGGATTTGATGATACCAATAATTATTTTGTAAATGTGAATGTTGATGTATTAAAGTTTGCATTTACGATTATTTTTGGTTGTTTCTTTATGGTACTTATGCAAATTAGGCCATCCCAATAAAATGTTTCCTTTCCCATCGCCCGACCGCCCATTTTTTTCGAAAAGTAAAAAACATTTCCAAAAAAACATTCTAGATTCATTAGTCAAAGAAGCAAGTACTTTAATTTACAAACACCCAATCTTGTTTTATTAACAACAATTGGTATGTGATGTCCTTGTCTTTAATTAACATCGAAACTACATTTTTTAAAGGCTGTTTAGACATTTCATAGTCGTGTTGATATACATATTTTACCATCTGATTTAATATATATCTTGCAGATTAAACCTGAGATTTAATATGCGAAAGTAAATTGGAACACAGTTATAACTGAATGTTTTCTTAGAAAAGAACATTAATTTCGTCAAGACAGCTTTTTTCATTAAACAGTAACTTTCAAAGTCTTGCTTGACAGTTTCAATCTCATTATACACATTGGTAAATACTTCTTGAAATGACAAGTTCTTGTCAACAAACTTTAGCCTAAGTAAGGCCACAACGCTCTTCTCTTTTCGTAATCTTATCACAAGTGCATATGAATTACTGTCTGTCATTGCAGATAACGAATAACGAACAAAAAGACCACGTTTTCCAGTTGACTTTGTAACCAGGCTTTCTTACTTAGCAGCCCAGCCTTCTCTGGAACCTAGACCCCTTCAAGTTTTCATTCCTTTTTTTTTTCCCCTGACCAACCAACACACCATCACAAGAGACAGGGCGATGGGAAACGAAACATTTTATTGGGATGACCTTAGTCTAGAAAAATCACTTGTCCAGTGCCCAAGCTTGCACAAGTGCCCTCCCCCAAACTTTTACCAAATTTATTGTGTAAGGGGGGTGGGCACTTACGTGCTAAAATACGGTACTTCATGGCCCAGTGTACAACACAAATGATGTACAAAACTCAAAGATCAACAAAATTGTTATAACTGTTGATCATAGAACTCTTAGGGCCGGTTATTTAAACGAAGTGTAAGTTAGACCACGGTTTACGACAGTCATGTTACCTCCAGACCTTTCTACAAGTGAGCTGCGTTAAGAATATATATGCTTTTCTCCTGTGCTCTTGCCATCTCGAAACTGTTTTCGACAATGAACAGCCAAAATGTACTAGTGTTTGGGAAAGTGAAAGTGACTTGGAACGCGGGTTTTGTTAAGCGCCAGCTAAACTCTGTCTAAACAAGACGCCTGGAGGTGTTAACACAGATGCATAACCTTAAGTCACTGTTGTGAAGGCAGGCATTCGCTGGGGAGGGTCTGGTTGTAAAAAAACAAAAGTGTAGAGGATAGAACCCCTAAAAGAGAGCAGGCAAAGAATACAATGTTACTACTATACTACTAATTGGCGTTTATGACATCCCAAATTCAACAACGAAAATATTTACCAAGGTAGCCATAGTAAAGTGGTGTTTTCAAATCAAATGAAAATGCTTCAAGTTCAAGTTGACAGATTGGAATACCACAATGCGCACAATGTGATCAGTTTGAACAGACAGTAAAACACATTTTCTTCAGTTAGTGTAAAACTCCTTAGACTGTCTTCTGAAAGAGTATACGACACATTTTTACTTTTTCCATGTAAAAGAATTGCTTTCACACGTAATACGAATGAATGACAATTTCACTGAGCAGTTATAGTTTTCCAAAGAATATAATTACGCAAACGGTCGACCCAAAAAATGTAAAATATCCGACAATTTGCATCTTGGGTTCTACTGAACGTATGCGTTATGTAATACAATCTGTTTCTAGAAAGTTCTCGGTATTTTTACCGATCTCGAGATAAGACTGTAATGAGAGAATTGATTGAGTATTGAAAGGACAGGACATGCTCGGTAAACAACTGATGTTTATTCTTGCTTGCCTACAACATAACAGTACAAACTTTGTTCCAAATCGCGCTCAAAGATAAAATTGAGCTCATTAAAATACTATAATTCTTTTTGACGTGCTAGGCAAATGTGAACAGAAACAAGAGAGATACTCTGCTCAACTGAAACTTGGCAGTGTAGATATCTGTCAAATATCTTTTGAGTACGAACACCTTTTTTGTATTTAACTTCAAAAACTCATTTGACTGTCTTCTGGAGGATATAAATATGACACAGTTTACAAGAAGTGTACTTTTAATGCGAATGAATCACGTTAATTTCAGAGAAGAGTTATTTGTCCACAGAACGTAAACAAACGTCAAAATAACGCAAATTGTTGGCCGGACCCGAATGTACAATATCCGATAATTTATATTTCAGGTTCTACTGAACTTGCAAACTTAAAACCGTTCGGACTGCCGGGCAAATGTGAACAGAAATTAGCTCATCACCGAAAGCAATTCCTCTCCATGCATGAAACTGACAACTGCATTTCTCCCCAGAAGAACTGTAACCACAAAAAAAATTACATGATTGCACACACGACTCGCTTAAAAACATTCAACAAACAAACTCAAACGAACACCATATTACAAAATGCAATGGAACAAGTACCTCACACCGGTCAATTAGTCGAATTGTTCAAATACGTTCAATTATTCACAGTATTGATACATTCAATGACAGTCAATATTGTGAAGCAAATACTATACACTATCTTCTCCTACATATTTCCACAGTTCACAGAGTTTAAAATAAGTGCTCTTCTAGTCGTCTCAGCAATTCACTATTTTACACTACCACATTGAGATGATTCAAGGTATTGCACACAATTGCATACGAACACTCCGATCCCCGCTCGAAACAATGGGTAGTCTTTACACAAAACTTTGCCCCAGTCCAAGCCGACATTCTTACACTACACCAAAACAAGACCAAAATGTTTATCGGCAAAGTGTATGCATTTCGCGACATGCAAAGTTAATACTTCAGTATATCTCTTCATCACGACATGAGAGGGTGTGGCTTCAAGCTCGATATTACAGTCCATGCTATTGGCCAAAACATCAGACTATCCAATCACAACAAGCGTTGCAATTTGCGACTACGATGAACAAAACGGAGAATTGACCCGAATCTTTAACACGGATGCCCCTAGCATCCGCGTAATAACTGACCCTTAATGTCTGTCTGAAATCTAGAAAAAATTATTTGCTTGATAAAACTAGGTAATGCATTCCAGAGGTTGGCACTAGTGTAACCAAGAGAATGAATACCATACTGAGTGCAGCTAAACCTACATTAAGCAGCTACCCTCTATTAATCGCCAGTAATCAAAGTCCCAAAAAAATTGTAGAATAAGTATTCTGAATTCAATGTTTATTAAGTGGCCATCTCTATTAAGCAGCCATAGTCACCTTTTGGCCATCCCAATGAGAGTTCTGTTGTTTTCACCTCTATTTACTGGCCACCACTAAACACTTTCGCTGTCCTTAAGCTAAAAATCAAACAATCTCATGTACTCATTTGAGCTCGTCCCCACTGGGACAGACCTCCTTGCAAAGATCTTTTAAAGTAATTATGGGCCAGTAACGTAATGTTTCAGTTACAGACAATGGTATCCAGTTATAAAACGATCTCAGTTTATGCCATAATTTATATTGTTCACGTTAAGGTAGGAGGACCTTCTTAAAACATTAAAACATTAAAACATTTTTGAGGAGAATTTTCTTTTTTTGTAACAATACTTCTAAAGGTGTTTGCTTTAGAATCAAGTGACATTTCTTAAGGATTGTGTTAATTTCTGACGAACCTCTATTAAGCAGTCAACTGTCATTGAGCAGCCGCTTGCCATTACCCCAAGAGTGGCCGTAGAGGTTCCAGTGTAGTTTGAACTGAATTTACAAAGAGATCCCGATTTAGTGACTGATTTGTAAAATATGAATGAACAAAAGATATCCACGTAAAATAATAAGAAAATCAAGAGGGAGGCATTTTATGAAGCCAATGATAAGCAAAAGATTTCAAAGCGAATTATGTCATAAAATTCTGACAAATTACGTTGTAAGAATTGGTTCTGAATGTGATATAGGTTAGTGAATCTCATAATACTAAGATGCTTATTGGTTTTAAATACATTGGTATGTTTGACCCCCGACTTCAATACCATAATTAAGAAAGGGATAGATTAACGAAAAGTAAAGCATAATAAGTATGTCAATGCTTTCATGCACATAGTACCTCAATTTAGAAAAGATACCAATAGTTTTTAATAATAATTTCAGGCATAGTTCATCAAATGAATGTGATTCTTCCAAGTCAGGTTTGAGTCAAAAGTAACATACAGTACTGCTCAAAAGTAAGTTACCACCCTTGTGTGACCCTTGTGTCACACGGTACGAGATTCCTGTTGCACACTACAGGAATCATGTAGCACGAGATGTTGAAAAATCTGCAAGTACAGTGGCTTGAGGCCCTCACGCGATCTTAAGAGTGAATGTCTGTAAAAAATAGCCTGCCACTCGTGAAATTTCGAATTCTTTTACATTTTGCTTGAATAACCTCTATAGTGAGTTATTTTTGAAAAAGATATTCAAAGATACCAGAGCACTTAATTTTTATCAAGATCAGGGAAACTTAAAAATGCGATTTTGGGGTGCTGCTGCCATCGAACAAAGCGTAAAACTATGCTTCTTTAATCACTCATAGAGATAAATGTGAACGCCCATCACTGTACTTTTTGATTTGCGAACGTGACCAATGACCTTTCTCACCTCATGTGATGAAAGCCGAGAAGTCCACATCATTTGGGGTAGAATTTCATCTCATACAAAACATCTCTATTTATGTTCATGCGGATCCAGAGCTTCGTCAAATTGTCATCGAGAATGTTGTTTGAGGAAAAACTTAAACGTTGTTGGCCTGTATATGATATAACGTAATACAATGCAATGCAATGAAATATAAAAGTTTGTGACAAGTCATGTTGTGCTCACTTTCATGGCCTTGTGTATGCATTCAACCTTCATTGGTGGTGCATGTGGTTTCAGCACAAAGATTCCAGTTAATGTAGAATGTGTAACAACCCTGCAGTATACAAAGGACATTCTCGGTCATGTATTATTTTGTAATTTTGTAAAGTGAGCGACGATGTTGGAGTGGACAGTGAATCAAATTGCTGCTGGCTCGAGCAGGTAAGATGTAAATTGTAAACTTGAAGCCTCAATTTTTGGAAGGATGGATAGCACTTATAAATATATCAATGTCCTATATCTAGTGGATAACTCTGTTGGTTTTGATAGCTCTTATCCACTTGATAGCAATTTATCACACTTATGTCCTGTTCCAGGCTATCAGTTAGTTGGGACAAGCCAGGAAAACGCGAGCGTGAGAAGAAAAAAACAAGCTAGGATGGTTTTTTCTTATGCTCGCATTTCCTTGCTTGTCCCGACTAACTGAGAGCACAGAACGGGCTAAGTCCACTACATTTTCAAGTAACCTACTATATACCACACTAAATATCTTTTGTTTCAGGCTTATTAGTTTTTTAGGAAATTGGTAGCACATTGCCATAAAAAATTGTCAAGACTACTATTTCAACAACCATCATTTTACACATCAACCTGATGGAGTGACATCCTTTCTTCTGTTCAGGTTGCTGGTTAGATAAGTACTTAAATAACTGCAGAACATTTTTCTTGCAGAAAACCACCAAACACTTCTTAGAAAGTAAAAGAGACTTGAACACATAAGTTCTGTTTCGGAGATTGCACTCAACAAGGCTACATTCACATGTATGAAGACATACCTTGAAGAAACGGGTTTCGGCAGGAAAAATGTTGTATTTGGGTGTAAAGATGGACCCAAGGAAGTAAAAAGCAAACTATAATTAACCTATCCAAAGACTGTAGAATGCAGCAAGTTCGAAATCCTGCATTCTATTGCAAAGAAATTCAGTTTGCTTCTTTGGAATCAGACATCTCCAGCCAGTTGCAGAGTTGTGCCTATCAAATGCACAACCTCTTAGTTAACTTCATATACGTCAAAATAGTGAATAACTAACCAGTGTAGCTAGTCTAGTCTGAAATGTAATGCAGCGATCAGGTTGAAAGTGGATCCAAATTGTAACACATACATATTGTTTTAGTGTAAACGGTCAAAAATACATCGAAATGAAAATGCTCACATATTCAACCTTACCTTGGTTTCTCATAGAAGAATAACATCTAACCTGTCACACCATGTCATTGAGCGTTTTCTAGTGTTTTACTTGAAACAGTTGGACAGTTGAAAATGCTGCGAAAACGATAGTGTGGATGTGGATCGATCGACGCGTTTTCGATGACACCACAATGGATACTTTTGAAAACACATTAGTGTGGACGGGGCCTTGATATTGTGTCAACTTCACGGCAGAAATTTGCATAACTCTTCTAATCTGTTCATGAAAAGTAAGTTGCCATAAATATAAAATTACATGTATAGTCAGCAATGTGAGAAATTGTTAGAAAAATGCCAGCCGTATTGAAAATTCTACCTCACGAAACAATACTACAGGATCAAGTAAGATTGAGCACGTGACCGGCAAACCACATGAGCAACTAGCAAACCCGTCCAGGTGGTGAGACAATTTGTTTCTCCAGGGAAAATCTACTCTCAACAGTGCGCTATGAAGGAAAATTTGAATCTTGTACTAGAAGGAGAAACCTCCCTGTCCGGGGCATCTACAGAGCAGGAATCCTGAGACAGGAAATGACCACATCTGCCACAAAAAACTAAGCCGACTTTGAAGGAGCTGAGGAAGAACCAAGATGGTGTTCCTGCCGAAACAGACACCAACCTTGGAAACCAAAACAAGCAAGCTGAAGACTCTGCTAAAAATTCATGGGACAAAGACGAGTCCTCCCAGAGGTATACCTCAACCCAATTTGTTCAAAGACCAAAGCCCTAATGGCAAAATTGTTGGGAATGATGCAAACATTCGCCCAACAGCAATCGAGTGGGCAATCAGGATTGAACACCAGGCTCAAGACTATAGGAGAAAGTCTTGCATTTCTCAAGGAAGCAATGTTAGCGGGTGACTTGAACAATCCCACTGACAACACAGACAAAATGTCTGAGTCTGACATATCACAAGTTAACCAAGCCCATCTACTCAACTTTGAGAAAAAAGGGCATACATTGATGACTCCTTTCTTATTGGAGACACCATCGAAGACTGTAGACTTAATGTTATGGATACTGTCTCTGCAGGCTTGAAAGCAGGGTTTATTATGCACCCAACCAAATCTATTTTCAATCCAACCCAGTTCCCGACATTTTGGGGGTTTACTATCAACTCTGTAGACATGTGCGTTGCGCTAACAGAAGCAAGAGCTACAAAGCTCAAACAATCCTGCTTAGAACTCCTGAGCACAAGACCCATATCAGTTAGAGAGTTGTCATCACTGGCAAATGGTAGCCAGTTTTCCGGCTGTTGAACATGGCAGATTATATCATAAGGTTTTAGACAATGAAAAATCAGCTGCCCTTAAACATGCAAAAGGTGACTTTGATGCATTGATCCACCTGTCTGAGAACTCCAGACAGGACATTAGATGGTGGATACCCAACTTATCCAGTATGTCCTGCCCCATTTCACATAGCAACCCAACAGTAACCATCCAAACAGATGCCTCACGCACTGGATGGGGAAGGGTCAGGAACAAAACTACTACAGGGGGACAGTCAGCTGTAGAAGAACAACAGTATCATCTTAACTGCCTGGAACTCCTTGGGGTCCACTATGCCCTTAAAGCACTATGTTCTTCTGAAAACTCTGTCCATATACAAGTGCAATCAGATAATACCACAACTGTGAGTTATATAAATAACATGGGGGAACAAAACAAAACTGTAATTTGATTGCCAGGAACATATGGGAATGATGCATAAAGCGAAACATTTGGCTAAGTCCTTTGCACCTGCCAGGTGTGGAAAATACAGTGGCAGACCATGAAAGCAGACTAAATCATGATAACACTGAATGGCAACTTAACCCCAATTTATTCCACAAACTAGTACAGATTTGGCCAAAGCCTGAAATTGATCTATTTGCATCCAGACTCAATTTCCATATTCATCCCTATGTGGCTTGGAAACCTGATCCAGGAGCCGTTGCCATAGATGCTTTTACTATTCCCTGGAATCAATATTAATTTTCTATGCATTCCCATCTTTTTGTCTAACAGGCAGAGTGTTGGCAAAAATTGAAGAGCAAAAAGCAGATGGCATTGTAATTGCCCCATTGTTGACCACCCAACTGTGGTTTTCTAAGTTGGGACAAAGGCTGATTGATTGCCCCTTTATATTTCCTAGATCACAACATACACTCATATTGCCATACAAGCCCGAAGCCGTACATCCTCTGAGTTTAAAAATGCAGTTAGCAGCTTTTTGTGTGTCCGGAAATCCTTTGATGGCCTCAACATTTCGCCACAAGCTGCAGACATCCTCATGTAATCATCGAGACCATCAACTCAAAAACAGTGCGGACCATATATCAGACAATGGTTGGACTTTTCAGGTCAAAGGAACAATGATCAAAGCACACCCATTTTGGGAACTGTAGTTGAATTTTTGACATCCCTTTTTAACAAAGGTCTGGGCTATAGTTCCATAAATACAGCTAGATCAGCCTTATCTTGTATTCTCATTTCTGATTTAGGATCATCCATAGGTCAACAGATTTATGAAGGGTGTTTTTGAGAAATGCCCAGCCCTGCCCAGGAACATGTTTACATGGGATACTAATGTTGCTCTTAATTGCAATAAATCTCTATCTCCTGTGAAGGAAGAATCTGACTTTCAAAACGGTTACAATGGGGGCTTTGTTAAGTGCTCGATGTTCTCAGACAATCCATTTGTTGAGTTCGGATAATATGTCTATTACTCTGCAACTCTATAAGTCCAGAATTGCACAACCCATTAAGCAAACCTGGGAGACACCAAGCTGAAATAGAATTTGCAGCATTTTCAGAGGATCAAGACTTATGTATTGTGACTACTATGGCTGAGTACATCAAAAGAACAGAACCTCTCAGAGGGAAACAGTCTGCTTTGTTGATCAGTTTCCTCAGACTACACAAAGCTGTGAGCAGGTCTACTATTTCATGATGGGTCAAGACCACACTACAGCAAGCAGGTGTGGACATGAGTATCTATGCCACACAGCACCCGCGCAGCTTCGACCAGCAAAGTCAACTCTTTGTCTCCCTGGAAACTATTCTGAAGACTGAGGGCTGGGCTGGTAATTACATTTTTACAAGATTTTACAACAAACCTATTCATAAGCCTGGTGATTTCAGTTTGAGCCTAGTTACCAGTGCTGCAAATGTAAATTGAACATTAGTCTCCTGATTGGAAACTGTTATAGTTTTGTTACTCTAATTACAGATACATTGCATTGCTTATGGTACATTTTATTTCACTGTTCTAGTTTATATCCATTCTTGACATTAAAGGATTCACACGCTGTACCTGTCCTATCATCATTATCTGTGCAGCTCATGGACAGAGCTTTAAACATCTCACGTGATCCCGTAGTATCGATTGGTGTGGTAGAATTAAAAATTAAACAAGACTTACCTTAAGTTGAAGTTTGATTGTAATTCTACCGATCCAGTAGAGACACATAGGGAATACGTGCCCATCCCTGGCTATACCCACCCTTCATTATCACATGCATTATATCCTGTCCACTCACTGCTGGTTTTAAAGTATGTGATTTGCTGCCGGTCACATGCTCAATCTCACATAATCCCTACACATCTCAATTGGATCAGTAGAATTACAATCAAACTTCAACTTAAGGTAAGTCTCGTTTAATTTTTAATTATGTTTTATGGGGCCGCAAACATTTTCTTCTCGGAGAGAGCTGAGCGTGTTTGAACCTAATTTTGTATGGAACAACCAGAAAGATATGTAATCGGACAACAAACGCGGCCGACTTTTTCTCCAGGTCTCAAGCTTAACAAAGCTTGTTTGCAGAACCCATCATTTCAGAGCAAATGCATTCACACTTGCGTTTCTGTGCTCTGAAAATCAGAGGCCCTACAGCAAGAAAATTGAATTTAACTCAGTTGATTCAGCTTCAAGTTTTGGCATCTCTCCCCCTCAGTTTTCATGAATTCTGTGGAGTGTCTCAAAGTACCCACACAAGAGGTTTTGCGGTTACGCAAATTTGTTATCAAAGGATGAAGACATGAATATAATGAGTACTCATTTGTCATTTGTTTATGGCAAAATGACACTTGATAAAACCCCGTACAAATTATAAAAACCAGACCATCAATGACAAACTTGTAATGCGTGATAAACGATCATCAAATTCTTTGTTTTGTTTACAAGGGAAGTCCGCCATTAACTTTCCAGCTTGGGAACTATGTGAATGAACGATTCAAATTCAGTAAACACACACATGCATCAGCAATTGTTAGGTGCTACATGAAGTTGATTTCCAAACTTTTTCACTTCAGTGACTCTCGCCCTACGTGGCATGATTTGTGTAGCGCAAAGAAACACAACACGACTGGTAACTTGCTTTTGAGTGGTACTGTAAGATACTCAATGGTGGAAACTTGCTTAATATCATTTCTACTCCCATCAATTTTTAAATTGAGAGACTAACAATTAGAGAGTTTCAACTCCTTAGAATGAGAGAGAATAAAATTGGTCTTAACAATGCTGACAGCTAATCTGTTGGATATTGTACACTCAGCTACTGCTTTTAGGTCATGATTCAGCTTTGATTTCTATTTGTCATGACTAGTTAAACACTTTTGTCTGACACTAAACTGGAGTTAGCCTGCAATTACAGCCGCTTCTTATTGCTCCTGGCTGCTAAGGGTGTTTCACGAGAGGAAACAAAATGCCCCTGGTGGCCGGGAGCGATGAGAGGTGGCTGTATTCACAGCCTAAACTGGAGTAAGTACAGAATCTTATGATATTCAAGTTAGCCACAAGGGCACTTATATATGGCTTATTCAAAGACTTACCTAAAAATTGACAGGACTGAAATTGGCCTGTACAATGTAGTTGTCTTTGTCTTGTCTAAAGCCTTTCTTAAAAACTGGAGTGACTTATGGTTCACTAGCAAAGGTGCCACAGTAGCCACAAAAGGCATGTGAACATCTCTTAATATAATTATTTCATAGCAGAGTTTCACTGCAGAATACCCCGTCATACAAGCTACTTTCTGTGGAGCTGGCTACGTACTACACAGAAATGGTATATTCAAGATGGCTTACACTGGCTACAACTTGCTGATGTGGTAGGCAGTTACAAGGGCAAAAGATGACTTTGTGTAGGTGCATACATGTATAACTGGTCATCTGTTCTACTCCAAGGAAAATATTCCGGCATACTGAACTTCATCAGAACTAAACATTACCAAATATTTCTTGTTCTTTAAATGTGACACCATCACTTGAACTTACAGCCAGAATTTTCTTGAGGTATTCGTCCATGTTAAATTACTGAACTACTGACCTTCATTGATCATTGCTACATATCATGTTGTTCTAAAAATGTGTAATGCTCTGCTAGAATGTTTGAGTTTCTCAAATTTCCTTGATGTATCAACTCTTTCCTCTAAAAGATGATAAATGACTTTCCAGCCAAAAGATATAGACATGTTCCCCTACAAGATATTCAATGCACGTCGAACCTGAACCTCTCTATCTGCATACTGCATAACCACTTGATAGCATCCCATTCACCCTTAAATTTACTTCTCTCCGTGCACCACGTACTGCATAGCCACTTTGTTCAGTGACATGTTCAATGTGGTGGGGTATTCGGCAGTTACTCCCATAGCAGTGACCAAATTCACCTGGCAGTTAATACTACAGTTCATTAATTTTGCCCAGATCAGTGGTACTTAATTTTAAATTAGATGACATGTGGCCCCTTGTGTGCTATTTAAGATGTCTTTACCCTTAAAACAAAATTAATTACCTACCATTAATCTTGCTCTATCAAATTGGGCAGCCACAAGAACCTCTTTAAGATTATCCAGGATCATGTCTAAAAACTTAATGCACAGAACATAATTTCTTAATGCAGTTCCATTTAATTTCAATAAAAGTGGCCCACCGGTTAATTCACACAATAGCATTCAGTAAGAGTTGTGCTCTTTTAGGTCAAACCTCATTAACAATCACAACTTAGCACTTCAATTAACACAATAAAACTCTCCTGAAAACCCAAGGGGAAGAAATCAAAATGTAGTTTACAAGGAAAAATGATCCACCCAACAAGTTTAGCATTTTGTTTAAGACCCAGAATTCTCACCATCCTTAGCAACAGATGACATGGAATACAGTATAGTAACATCACTCTCAATGACAAAACCTCACTGTTGCAACAATAACATGACAGTGCTTACATTGCAGTCAGTATCTGGTTTTAAAGGTGCACTATAAATGAGGTTAAATCTATTTATTTAACTTAGTCAACGACGAGGAGCCTTGCCCATTTATTGGCGTGGCGTTTAGCGTGGCATTTGCATTTATTAGCATTTTTTGGTGGCGTTTAGCGTGGCGTTTGTTTGGTGTTGCTAGGGTTTGCGTTACTGTAATAGGCCTGGGGCAGAACTGTTTCCTGTCCCCTCAGGTCAGCGGTTTATTGTTGCAATTGTTGTGTGCTCCTTTACATGTGGTCGTAGTTTTACTGTGTGTGTAGTAGGCGTCTTCAGTTTGTGGAGTTTTAGTGTTTGTTTTTTTTTCGTTGTTTTATTATTATTATTGCATATTATTATTATTTCCACTGAGCTCCTGGCTCTGTGTGACAGGTGCTTGGGTTGGGGCTGGGCTTGGGATGTTCTTGCTACCTGGGTTTGGGGTTGGCAGCTCCAGCCCCAGGGTTCCTGGGCACCCAACCTCCATGTGCGACTCAGGCGTTAAATTGTAACAAATTAAGTATTCTGGTCACAAATTATAAATTGCAAGGTCACATCAAGTACATGTAGGTGTACCATAAAAATGGTAATGGAAGGTTAAAACTACAGAAAATCAGATTACGTGCAGTTCCATGCAGTGCTGTACATACCAAGTTGACAAACCCACCTCCTCTCCACAGCTGTAATTCTTTGCATTCAAAAGTCCAACCAGCGTACTGTACACAGTTATTTTTTCTGGTAGATTTGCAGCACTTAAGAAAATGTCTATGATTAGTGTTGGCTTACAAAATAAAGATAAATGTCAGCATCCACCATAGGTATCACAAGGCATTATTTTTATATACATATATTATTTTTATACATTATTTTTTGTACATGTAGCTTACACGTATCAAGTACAAGTTATAATAATTTATCGTATACTAAATGCATTAGCAAACATCAGATTTCCCTTCTGGGCATGTGCACTGGAAACAATTTTGACCCAAAAACCTAATGCACATGCTTAGAACAGAAAACTCTTACTCATAGTCATACTGGGACTCCAATCTGATGATCACTATTGCCACATACTGCTATCCATCATACATGTATATACATGGCTTACAGCTAAGTAAAATGTTAATTTCACTTGCCTGTGATGAAATATGCTTTTGCCTCAGAAGCTGATATTGAGATCGATTTTAAAGGATCAAGTTTGATGTCCAGTGTTAACTGTCACTCTTTAAGAGGCACCGTTAGTGAAGAGCAAACTCAGAATCCTTCAAATAAATTTTGTCCTAAATGTGGCTTCTGAGGTAAAAGACCAGAATCCATCAAAGGCAAAAGTAAGCGAACATTAATTTTATTTAGCCGTGATTCATGCGTATACTTAGAAAAACGTCTCCGTAGGACAAAAATTATCGTAAATCAACAAAATTTACCACCAAATTATCTGCAGTTTAACAAACAAATGGGCCCTTTGCATGAAACTGTCACATGGTACAAAATCAGCCCTGCTGGATGGCAAGTAACGCAAGTGGGGCATCCAAAACAAGGAAAAGTCATGTTTAGCTGGTTGAAATAGCTTTTGGGGGGGAGACTGAGCATTCTTTTGCCATCCAGCATGGCAGATTTTGTACTATGTGACAGTTTCATGCAAAGTGCCCATTGTGTGAGCTCCCTTCAGGATTATACAGGATCTTGAGTGCATGCTGACTGCAAGACTAGTACACTGGCATTTACACCACCCTATCCTAGCACTGCCATAATTTTCCATCCTTAACTAGAATCCCACACTGTACAGGGTCCAACCTCGTTCCCAGGCTCTCTCTTTTCCTCCCTTGTTGTCGAGAAGAGACACGGGAGGAAAAGAGAGAGAGAGAGAGCCTGGGAATAAGGTTGAGGTGGGTCGTAATCAAAGATTACTTCTAGGATAACAATAATAAACTTGATGCTCGAAACACCATCAAGACTATTAATGTATGGTCAGTATCCCTTGTGGATTACAGTATGTTGCAGGCATAATTAGTTGGAACCAAGAGGAGCTACATGAGATTGACAGAAAGACAAGGAAGCTACTGACAATATAATGGTGGCTTTCATTCCTGGCAGATGTGGATAGGTTCTATGTGCCTTGAGGGGATTGTGGCCCAATGGGAACTGAGGAGACTGAGAGATAATTATGAGGAACAGAGCCTATCCAAATATGTATAAATTGCAACTGCTCCAAGTGATGGCAGACTGTTCAATCAAAAAATTCCAGTCAAAATAAATAGACTTCCTCTTGAAATCATTCCATACAATCTTGCATGTCAAGTATTCAGCACAAGTACTCTCGAAATGTGAAGAAAAAAGAAAAGTGATTTTTGATCGTAGTAGCACTTTAAACCTTCCCTATTTAGCAAGTGACCACATGGAAATCAAATGAGCACATGCACAAAACACACAATGAAGCTCCGAAATTACTCATCCCCCGATCTCCTCTTAATTTGCTTCAAAGATCTGAGAATACAACAATTAAGAAAACCTCTTTGTTATGCAAACAGTAAGCTTCCTGTTGTGAATATTAATGTCCCCCAATTTCAAGGGCTATATGCATAACCATTGTAAGCAACTTTCTTTCATATTTTAGCTATTTTTTCAGATTGTGGTGATTAATTTTGAGCAATAAACAGTGCAAACAAAACAGTGTGAACAAAATTTGGTTGTCATATTAAATTATCCAAAAAAAATATGTTCACGCAGCTTCTTCTGTACAACCTACAAATCTTACGATTCTCTGTCTTCCTATCTTTTCAAAGCAAAAAGGGAATCAAGCCAGAAGTCTTTTGATGATAGTAAAATCTTGCTTGCTAGGGAATGAAGCTCAGAAACAATGTCCTGAGGTCAGACTGCATGAGCATGTGGTTTGTGACAACCATGAGTCCTGTCAAATATTGTACAATTGAATCTTTTGCTTTTCTTACAACAAGTCAGTCTTGAAACTGAATGGCGTATTTGGCTTAATAATGGAGTTCTTGATCAAATAGTTTTTTTTTTTCGTTATGTACTGTACAATATACAACTACAATAATGATTATTACTAGTATTGACCCAAGTACAGAATTGCAACAGTTAGCAATTCACTTTGACTGCTGGTGCACTTTGCTTCTGTGCATGTGAAATTAACCATCTCCAACTTTAAAGCAGTGTTTTGTTAACAAATAGGTTGCCTTGTGCAAACATTTCTTTAGAAATCATCCCCATGGTTAGTGCACTGTTTGTTTCTTTGGGAAAACAACAACAACAAGAGAACATTTGAAATAAAGCTTACTGCTAAAAACATAGCCGTTAAAGAAACAAAAACTTTTTTTCCTACACAGATGCACTTGAAACACTAGCTTCACCCCCAAAATTAATTATTGTATACAATCAATAATCACCACATGGGAAAACAACAACAACAAGAGAACATTTGAAATAAAGCTTACTGCTAAAAACATAGCCGTTAAAGAAACAAAAACTTTTTTTCCTACACAGATGCACTTGAAACACTAGCTTCACCCCCAAAATTAATTATTGTATACAATCAATAATCACCACATGGTTTACTTGAGCGAAATTCGTTGAATTGTGCCGACAGTACTCGTCCAGAAACCATGAACACAGAACTAGTTATGAGTGAGCTGTCAAGAACAGGTCAATGACAGATCAGATTTCCAAACACTTGCCATTTACTTAACTTACATGTACAGCAGTGATAGCAAAGTGAATAATGTTGCTGAGCAACAGTGGCCCTAAAAAATGAAGGCAATTCGATGAACACAGCCCACAATAGTTTTTCCTCTCTCTGGTTTCATCCTGAAGCTCTCAATTTTTGCATGTGACCAGCAACAATAAATTGTATAGGTTATGCACCATTTCTTGCTCAAAATATGGCCCTGATTTGATGAAATAACCAATAATTATTATTTACATGGTTGCGTATAATTATGTTGCAGGTAATTTTTAATTTTAGTTCATTTTAATTTAGACCAGTTAATTTTTTATTAACGAGGTAATTTTATCTCTATAAACAGTTATTTTCTTTGACTATCGTTACTTTTATATCATTCTGTGCCAAGAATTAATGGTTAGGCCTAAGCACTGATTTGAAATGATTAGATTTTATGTTCTCATTTGGCATAAAGTAAACTTTGGTTGAGGTGAGTCTGTCACTAAAGTAGGAACAAATTTAACTAAAATGAGGGAATTTGAAAGTTGTCCGATGTGGTCTACTGGATATGAAGGCAGACTCTAATGTGACAATAGCTGGTTCAAACCACGGTGGGTGAAAGGTAAGTTTCTTCTTTCTCACATCCTGGTAAGCTGGGTTCATAATAATGGTACAAGATAGAGATATTTTTAGGGAACAGACAGGAAAAAGATAGAAAAGTAGGGAAAGAAAGGTAAGCAAAATCTGTTTTTAAACAGTTGATTAAGACCATAGCAAATGGAAAAATGGATTGGTTAAAAAAAATACCAATGAAAACTTTTTAACTCCAACATATAAATTACAGCCCACCACATTTATAAAATAATAATAATAATAATAATAATAATAATAATAATAATAAATAATGTGACCTTCGAAGCGTACGGACCCAAGTTGTAACGCTCCCGCTAGAGAACTGCAAAACGCTGATATGATGCGTCTGGTCACGATTATTCTGGTCCAAATCATCTTCACCATGCCACCAAAGAAGAATACAAGCATGCAACACATTCAAAATCAAACAAAATCTCAGCAAAGAGATGAAACAACCAATGCTGAACGACACCGCCTTAGAACAAAATGGACCCAAGAGATGAATGCCGCTTTAATTGATTCTAGAACAGAAGCCGAACAACTATTTAGCTCAAATGACTGCCCTAAGAAAGAAAACGGAAGGAAAATTGGAATTATGGAACTCACAAAACGAATTTTCAACGAGAAAGGATATTCTTATCTACAAAAAAAACCAGGAAATTTATGAGATCAATATGCAAATTTGATGAAAACATCAGACTTGTTCTAAAGCTATTACTAAAGAAATGCTAGGACAAAAGGTCGAAGAGAATTCAAAAGACCAAGAATGCAGCCAGCGCCCCTCAAGGGAACACCAACCAAAACGAACACAGCAAGAACAAAGACCGCACATCATGCTGCAATCAAATACTAGTCAAAGATTCAATGATTTAGCTGAATTCTCCATCTACTTAAAGATCAAAGACGATACTAAAGGGTTTAAAAACCGAGAACATAAAAAGAGAAAGAGAAAAAGATCAACTAGCTGAGAACCAAGAACATTCAGAGAAAACGAAAACTTACATCACACAAACGAAGGACAGCAAACAAGCAATTCGTCCGTTCTGAAAGCAAGTTCTACGACCATTGCAGAAATTATAATTAAACGACGAAAGACCAACATACATAGACAAAATACGACAGCAGTCAACAGCAGATGACTCATCCTCCCTGACAATAAACGACTTCAACGACTTTTGGAGGCCTATTTGGGAGACAGAAAAGAAAGCCAATCTAGAAGCTAAATGGATACATACAGTAGCAGAAGCAATGCAATCTACAATGACAACACCTGTAGATGAATTAATTGACATTGAAGAGAAAGACATCTACACAAGTATAAGAAACAAATGGAACTGGAGCTCGCCTGGTAACGACAAAATAACTAATTACTGGCTTAAGACACTATCAACTACGCACAAAGGACTTGCTAAGGCTGCAAACAAAATCATCAACAACAACATACCACTACCAGACTGGTTAGTAGAAGGGAAATGCGTTATGATCCCAAAGAAGGAAAACCCCCAAGCCAAAGACCACCGTCCAATCATGCTACTCAATACCATGTACAAGACAATAACAGCAGTCATAGATGGTCAACTCAAAGAGCACTAAGCAATACACCAGTACATGCAGATCGCCCAGAGAGGGTGTACCACAAATTCGATGGGATGCATAAACACCTTGATAATTGATAAAACAACACTAGAAGAGGCACAAGACAGAAAGAAAAATATTTCATGTACATGGATTGACGTGAAAAAAGCTTTTGACTCGATCAACCACATATGGCTGGCCCTCACACTACAAATGCACAACATACCAACAAAGATCACCAACTTTATCACGAACACAATGAAGAAATGGTCCATCGCGCTAGAGGTTAAGATCAATGAAAAGAAAGAAAAGATTGGTCTAATACAGCTAAAACAAGGAATTCTACAAGGAGACTCGTTCTGCGTTTGATTGTTTACACTCTGGCTGAATCCAATTGCCTGGTGGTTACGAAGCACAGAAGGGTACACGTACTCACATACCAAGCAAGAAACGTTGACGCCCTTGCTCTACGTGGATGATCTAAAGACTTGCCACAAGTCAGCACAGAAGGCACTGCTAATAACCAAGACAGCAAAGAGCATGTTTGAGGACATTAGACTTTTCTGGGGATTGGACAAGTGCGCAACAATTAACATAGTACGTGGTAAATTACAGACAAGTGAAGAAAATATATCAATATCCGACACTGAAGAGCTCAAAATACTTGACACTGACGACCATTATAAATTCCTTGGTAAATATGAAAACTCGGTTCAACTAGAGCAACAAGTCTGTGATGAAGCAACTAGTAAATATCTCAAACGTTTATCTGTTATCTAGTCAAGCAATATCTCCATACCAAGAAAAGTACATGCTACCAAGACCTTTGCTTTACCCACCCTACAGTACCACATGTGGACAAGCGACTGGACAGTAACCCAATTGAAAGACATAGATAGACAAACAAGAGAGATTCTCAGAAAGGAGGGAGGTATGCACCACCACAAATCCATCAAACTACTCTACCTACATGTACCAGAAGAACTAGGGGGAAGTGGCATGAAAAATAGAAGACACCTACAAGTTAACAACAATCAAAATGGCTAAGTACCTTAACAACAGCGACAACAAGAGAATTAAGAATGCAAGAACACTTGAAATGAATACAATCACTCAAGGAAGAAGGTCAATATTTAAACAAGCAACTAAATACGCAGCAGAATACAACATCGTCTGCAACTTTGATGATACAGGCACTACAATATCTGCAAGTAAAGACCCAACAGCTGCTATTGATACTAAGACGATTACAACACCCTCACCAACAGCGCTAAAAGAGCTACTGGGATCAAAGATCACAGAAAAAAAAGTACACCAAAGAAGCAGAAGAACAGAAATGGCTTGGAGCCTACACCACCAAACAACTCCAAGACAAACAACTGCCTCCCACAGCCAACCAAATCCTGAAGAAATGGAAAAATATCCCTGATATTGTCTACAGCATAAATAAGACCATACGACAACAACTACTACCAACAAAGACATATCAGCAAAGAAAAGCAGAGATGACCACCACAGACACCAACTGCAGAATGTGCCACACTGCTACAGAATCAACAACACATGTACAAAGATCGCCCAGACACTCTACACAGCCAGGCATGACAGGATGTTAAGGCCGGTATACCACTGCTTACTGGATAAGTACAACTTCCAGGAAAGTGATCATGGAAAGCCAATGGTACCAACAGAGTCTACCGCACGCAGTGCTTGAGAATGAGAGGGCAAAGATATACAGCTGTATTGGAATGTGCCCTTTATCCTTGAGAAGCCACCAGAAAATGGAGCTAATAAGCCTGATGTGATTGTGCATGATAAAGAAACCAACATTTGGACCCCACTTGAAGGCACAGTCTGCCAAGAAGGCAAAATTGCGGAACGATTCAAAGAAAAACAAACAAAATACATAGAATTGCACGCAGGCATTAAGAGAGTACAAAAGTACAGGCATACATCAAATCAATATTGTTTTTGACTTTCTTGGAGGACACCATGAACAATTGAGAAATGATTTAAGATCAATTACGAACACTGACAAGGAACTGAGTTACCTCATCGAACGCTGCCAGAAATGGATTTTGAGCCAGAATGTAAATATCATTAAGAAGTTCTACAAATTTGTTTAAGCGGAAAAAGGAATGTAAATTGATGTAATTAACCAGCTTAGATTTAAAGTCCGCTGGTTGAGGTAATAATGATATGCATAAAAGTAATTAGCATTTGCCATAACAACAACAAGGGAATACACAGAGACATAACAAAGCACTGAAGATTCATGCAATAGAATGTGGACAACAGGAAGGCATAATCGGACAAGAGATAGTATGGTACAAGGAAAAGTGGGAACGAGGAAAAGTAATTGACAAGCAGAAACAAAAGATTTATTGGGACTTCGTAGCAGCAGTTGGCATTTTGAGTTCAGAGAAAGAAGGCCAGGCATCAGAATAGAAATAGTGCCAATTGTGATTGGGTGCGTGGGGGGAGGAATGACAAAGGTTAAAGGACAGATAAGGAAAGTGTTGAATGAACATAAGACTGTTCCAGCAGTAGCCCAAGAAATGTTTGGGACAGTTTTACATCAAAGTGAAACAATGGTGTGTAAAGCCATGTCAGGACTGATACAAGGAGAATGAAAATTAGACCGTGAGAAGATTAAAGAAGGAATGAAATTAGTACAAAAATTAGAGAATGACTCTGTTTTATTGCTTGTGGTATTAATTTTGAAGGCACTACCAAATTGATTGTTAGTTCCAGTCCAAAATGCAAGAGATAATGAAAGAGCATGAAAGAGGTTGAGGATACACTAGGGTACAAGTACTTGGAAATACTACCGCTTGATCAGGGAAGAGTACACCCGACGGGTAAAGAGACTGTGCAGGTCGAAACTAAATGGAGAAAATCTGTTTGTAGGAATTAAAGGGGCTGTGTCACGGCAGTGCAGTCCATTTTGTTTGGTTTTGCCAATTACTTGCCCTTACTCGCAATTCAACTTACCGTCACCCAAGAAGTTACAATTAAACAACAAAATCAAAGCTTCGGGACAAAAAAAATGTCTCCCAAGCATACATGAGAAAAGTTACAAACAACAAAGATAAACTTTGAAAAACTGTTAGGCTGAACAGTTTTCAAAAATCCCAATTACAATCCGCTTCAATCTTCTTCAACTTTGCCCATCCTTGTCTCCGTTTGTATTTTCTGTTTTATTCAAACCTTCCTTCATTGTTTTAAGCAGTTACTTTCATGTTTCACTTTATCTGTTTGGCAGTTCCCGTCGCTGAATTTGGCTAAATTTCATGACGCAGCCCCGTTAATGCCTGGGCCATAGCAGTAGTTACTGTAGGTATGGGGCAGGAATTGTGGAGTGGACCCAAGAAGAGCTTGTGAATTTGGATAGGAAGACGAGAAGGATTCTGGTGATGAATAGAGGGTTCCACATAAGAAGTAATGTTGCTAGGCTATACCTACCAAGGAAAGAGGGGGTAGAGGATTGATAAGTGTTGCAGAATGCTGTGAGAAGGAATGTAAGTCGCTGAGTAGCTACTTGACAGATTGTCAGGAATGGATGCTCAAGGCTGCTTGTGAGGAGGCAGTGTGCTGTGTGTCAATGGAGTCCTTGGGGGAGTACAAGGAGAGGTTGCATGAAGGGTAAGAGACTGGAAGGACAACCCTTTATGTGGTGTTTTTGTTGGGAAACAGAAGCAGTTGGGGCTGAGGAATCTTGGAGATGGATGTGAAATCGTTATCTGAAGCAAGGCTGCTGCCTAAGAAAATTTTCTGGGAGCCCTTTGGGCTTCCAACATTAAAAAGTTGGTAGCCCAAGTCATTTTTTCAGGAGCCCAGAATTGATTAACCCCGGTCAAAGTCAAGTGGTCTGCCTTAGTTAAGTCTGAAGTTGTTTGTTTTTTGCACAGTTTGCCTAATTTTGTTGATCTCAATGTCATAGAGCACATGGTATTGGTCTCAGTTGCTCATCAACAACTGAGGCACAGTGTATGTCTTATCCAGTAATAATTTTTAACACAATGTTTATGAAGCTGCAGATTACTTAATTTTACAGATAACAATGGGTACACTGTACCTAGAAAAAATAATGAAAAGCTCTTTACCCCAGTTTAAGTGAAAAGGTCCAGGCAAGAATGGCTTACCGGTAAGTGACTTTTGGGTACTTTCTTGGTCATTTCCAAAAACATGGCCCATTGCTCCTAGATCAGCTGCACTAAAATTAATGTCATGAACTGTCCCATGCTGTATGCCAAAACATGAAAAGCACCTGAAAACATTTTATTTCCCGTATTCTAATCCAAAGGCCCCTCAGTTTCAGTTATTTCCTTTGTACAACTTGGGATAGATCTTTCTATAGTTTAAACACACTGTGTGAAACTTGGTGGCAATTTCGCAAATGATAAAACAACCACACTCTCAAAAGTCACCAATAAGAAGTTTTTGCTCTGCGCCCTTCAATTATTTTCAGTGATGGAAAGATAACATCCCTCCATAAGTTTCCCAACTTTTCAACCAAGAATGGGCCATATGTACTTATTTACAAATTCTCCTTACCATGTACAAATAATCTTGAGGATTCGCTCTTTGTAATTTGGCAAATCAGCTTCCAGAACACTAGCAAGGCCTTCTAAGTTGCTTTCCAGTGATGACGTACTCTACATTTAAAAAATGAAAAATTGTGAAGGATGAAAAAGAACCAAATAATTGAAAAATTAATAATAAAGACAGTAATAATAGGGATAAAAACAAGAACCCAAACTAATTTTAAGAGTCTAGTAAGAAGTTTCACTTAAATCATGAGGGTGTCTGGAAAATCAAAATCAAATTTGATTACTCAAAAGATAGTACTTGCATTCTTTTTTTAAACTAATATAAAGTGCATTAATTAAATTTGAAGGTACAGATTCCCAAATTAAAGGTAGACTTGCCAACATTTGTTGGTACTCCTGGCCTAAAGAAGTTAGGATTACTAGCAAATCATGTATTGTATTTGTGTACGTTGGATAATGGAGTAGGACATCAGAGAAGACAACCGGAATGCTATCAGTTGATGAGCGGCAAGCAGTTGTTGAAGGGAATAATGCTTCGTAAAGATAGACCTACACCAGGAGGCAGTGTGCTGGCTTGTGTTCACAATTTTATTCCAACTAAGCATCTTGAGAATTTCGAAGCTAATGAAAAACTGCCCAGATCTGTTGTACGCTTCATTCTTAAAGCATGTTCAAACTCTAACAACCCTGAACTGAAGAAATGATCCTCACACTTTCTGGACAATTTAAGCAATTGTCTCTTGTATGCACTTGAAAAATTCAAGTGACTCCAACAGGATTCAAACCCACAACAGGGTTCGTGGTTTTTTCTTCAGTTCATTTCAAATCATTTTCTTTCATTCATCATTCCTTTCAAGGGAAAACACGCATGAGCCCAACAAATTGACCTGCTCTCAACTGTGTGGCTTCATAGCTCAGTTGGTAAGAGCACTGCACCGGCATCGCAGAGGTCGTGGGTTCGAATCCCGTTGAGTCACTTGAATTTATCAAGTGCATATAAGAGACAATTGCTTAAATTGTCCAGAAAGTGTGAGGATCATTTCTTCAGTTAATTTCTAACCCGCACTTCATAATCATTTCTTTCATTCTACATGTAACAACCTTGAATAGCACTGACACATGCCTTCCAGTCATAAGTAGTGCTAATTATGCTTCGTTCCTAAAGTGTGT
The DNA here is from genome assembly GCA_014634185.1 of Astreopora myriophthalma. Lineage (NCBI taxonomy): Eukaryota > Metazoa > Cnidaria > Anthozoa > Scleractinia > Acroporidae > Astreopora > Astreopora myriophthalma. The sequence goes on from BLFK01000886.1 coordinate 84,635, forward strand.
GCAAACACTACTACCAAAAAAAATTGCATGGTGCCGACATTTAGGTCATAAGTAGCACTAAAAAATGTTTAGCTTTGTTCTTAAAGCTTTTGCAAACACTAATTAACCAATTAAAACCTTGCATTTTCCAACAAAATTACCAACACCCTGATCACGTTTGTCACCCTGCTAACGTTTATTTCTGATACAAGGTTTGCAACTCGACCTCGCCCGCTGTCATGTACACGTAGAAGAACGTTTACTACATCACGTATTCCCTACAACGTCTCAGGTACAAGCTCCTCCCAACTACATTTAAAGTCCGGAGACATCCATCCTAACCCAGGACCGCAGAGGAAAAGAACTAGTACCCCAAAACATCCCTGCGGTGAATGTCAACAATCAGTGAGAAAGAATCAAGACGCCATATTGTGTGCGGAATGCAAAACCTGGTTCCATGCTAAATGCATTAATATGGGAAAACACATTTTCCAATATTATCTAGAGAATTACAGTCTTGATTGGACTTGTTTTCTTTGCTCCCTACCGAAATGCGGAAACTCTTTCTTTGATCAAACGGGTGATGAACCAATTCTTGAGTCGTCTTATGCTAATACGGACAACGAACAAGAAAATGCTAATGTGGATTCATTACCCGATTCACTACAAAGAACAAAGGACGCTCGTGAAATTCTTCTCATTCATATGAACGTAAATAGTCTTCAAAATAAAGTGGAAGAGATTGGATCATTAATCAAGGAATCTAAAGCTCAAGTCGTATTTCTTACTGAGACTAAGATCGACCGCACATATCCGGATTCGCAATTTGCACAGAGTGGCTATAATACATATAGGAATGATCGAAAAAAAAGGTGGAGGTGGTGTAATGGCGTATATTTCAGATAAACTACCTTCTAAACGGCTGGGTTTGCCAAGAAAATTTACTACGATCGAACCTTTGGCAATTCAGTCTAAATTTGGACGGTACGATGTAGTGATTCTGGGCATCTATAGGCCACCCAAGCCGACTGGACATAATTACCATGTTACCCTTGAGAAAGATCTACACGACTTGACATCATGGGCTTCAGTTCAGAAATCATTTTTGGTGATCACAGGCGACCTGAACCTCGACAGGCTTCGTCCACTCTCGAGGGAAGGGAAAGTCTTACGAGATCTGGAAGACACACACGGGTTGACTTGTGTCATTACTAGACCAACAAGGATTACTAATAACAGCCAAACATTAATTGATCTTATTTTAACCAATAAGCCAGAGCTATTTAAGGATTGTGGCGTTTGTGATGTCGGAATAAGTGATCACGCCCTGGTATATGGACTCATGAAAGAACGAAACGCTTTTTACCAAAGCAAAGTGCTGACTGTAAGAAGTTACAAAGAACTGAATGAAAAGGAATTACAAATGGATTTAGACATGGCTCCTTGGCATGTAAGCAGCATCTTCGATTCAATAGAAGACCAGCATTCCTATTGGCACACTCTTCTCACTAGCATCATTAATGATCACATTCCGCTGAAAAAGATGAGAGTCCGTGCAGTAGACGTACCGTACATGACGCTAGAATGGAAAAAGGCAATTAGGAAAAAGAGGAGGTATGCGAAACGATATGCAAGAAACCCTACCGAGGAGAACCGAGAACTAATGAAAACGTGGAGGAATACTGCTACAAGACTCCGGCGGAGAGCAATCAAAGAGTACTGGAACAAGAAAGCTGACGATCTGAAAACGAATCCTAGGAATTTCTACAGTGTTTTTAAGCCTTTTCTTCACTCAAAGTCGAAAAAGTGTGAAAACGTCCTACTTAACATAGATATCGAAGGTGTCATTGAACGGGATCAACGCAAGATTGCGGAGCACTTTGCCAAATATTTCTCTTCAGTGGCTAACGACATCGGTGACACTCGTTTATTAGGTATGTCCGAGGACCAACTGTACCATCATGAGAGTGTACACATGATAACGCAAAGCTGTAATCGTGGACCTCCTGGTGACTCCTCACAATTTAAATTCCATATGCTTGAGCCGAATGAAATTGCGGTTGTGCTATCTAACTTGGATTATACCAAGAGCACAGGTCACGACCAAATACCATCCAAGATCTTAAAGATAGCAAGTAGGGAGCTTTCTTATCCCCTCGCTGACTTATATAACCGATGCATCGAATCCTGTGATTGGCCACTGCAATGGAAGAAAGGTGACTGGGTACCCGTGTTTAAGAAAGATAACAAACAAGACATTAAGAACTATAGACCCGTTACAGTATTAACAGTGATAGGGAAAGTCTTTGAGCAGTTACTGAGCAAACAGCTGGCATCATTTATAGATCCAATGTTAGGCAACAAACTGACTGCATATCGAAAGGATCAGAGCTGTGAGACCTCCCTCATTGGATTGGTGGAAAGATGGAAAAAGGCTGTTGACAACAGGAATGTTGTTGGAGTCCTGTCCACTGATATGTCAAAGGCATTTGATTCGCTGTACCCTCCCCTAATGTTAAACAAACTGAGGGCATACGGTTTCTCTAACAACTCACTGGCCCTTATGCGATCATATTTCACAAATAGGAAAAACAGAGTTAGGATTAGTCAAGAAGCAACAAGCGGTTGGTACGCGACGACGAGAGGTTGTCCCCAGGGATCAAGCTTCGGGCCTCTTCTTTGGAATATTTTCCAAAACGATCTACACCTCTCCACTGACGAAGACAGGTTATTTATGTATGCTGATGACCACCAACTGTTCTCAGTGGCGAAGACAATTAACGAGGCGGAAAACATTTTAACTGAGGAAGGAAACAACATCTCTAAGTGGTATAACAACAATCTTTTACAAGGAAATTTTTCAAAGTATCAGGTGATGAGTCTGGGTCCGAGGAATTGTCACAAGGATCTACACATCGTTATTAATGACATCGTAATTGATCAGAAATCGGAGATAACACTCTTAGGAGTTACTTTAGACGATCAACTATCATTTTCGAATCATGTGAGCAATGTTTGTAGAAAAGCCTCCTGTCAAACGGGTGTTCTTCTGAGATTACGCAACCTTATTCCGACATCAGCTAAATTACACATTGTCAAATTTGCTATACTACCTCATCTCACATACTGTCAGACTGTCTGGCATTTTTGTCGTTCTTCTGATACCAGAAAACTAGAACGAATTCAAGAACGAGCAATACGCGCTGTTTATTGTGACAATAAATCGACGTATGAGGAACTCTTGCAAAGAGCGAGACTACCAACACTTTATACGCGAAGACTCCAAGCTATTGCAACCATAATGTATAAAGTCAAACATGGTCTGGCCCCTCCTTACATTGCTGACTTATTTGTTGCTACTAATTCTCAGTATCATCTTAGAAACTCTGATTTCGTCATACCAAGATTTCGGACTGTTGCCTATGGCAAACACAGCCTGACTTATCTAGGCCCTGTCATTTGGTCCAAACTTGACAAATCTATCCGATCGTCTGAATCATTAGACACTTTTAAAAAACGCGTTAAAAAGGTTAATTTTACAAGCCTGCTGGATTATACTTGCAAAGACTGTCTTTTATGTAACAACTAATAATTGATCTTCAGATAATGCATGACTCATTACCTATTCCATATATACACATGTAAATATATTTCATAATTGATTTTAATGCATGGCTCACCGTTCATTCAATATATACATATGTACAGATATTTCTATTTTATTTACTTGATAATTAATTTTTAGCTAGGTGTCCCCAATTAGTATACACTGTATGCTAGCGATTTCAACACATTGATAAAGTTCTTACTTACTTACTTACTTACTTACTTACTTACAACAAAAACCATGAACAGTGCCAACGTACACCTACAGGTGGTAAGTAACACTAAAATACACTTGCATGCTTTGTTCTTTAAGCATGTCCGAACACTGTTACCAACACAAAGCTTGAATAGCGCTGACATATGTTGGAGTCCTTGTTCTTTAAACATCTGTGAACAATAATAGCACCAACAAAAGCTGTCTATTCATTCTTTAACTCATGGGCAAACTAACTATTATGAACACAAACCTCTAATAGTGCCAACAGACGCTGTATGCTTCTCTTATTAAGATAAGATAAGATAAGATAAGATAAGATAACTTTATTACATCACTTCAGGATATCTCTATTTACAAAATCTACTTACAAAATTATTATTAACATGTAATAAAAATAAAAAATGTATTATTAAGGATACTAAAATCCAAAAAATACTAGTATTATAAATACTAGTATTATACTAAGTATTATTAAGAATACTAAAATCCAAAAAATACTGAAAACGGAGAACAACAAAATCAGTTATTAAAACAAGACATTTTGCTGCATGGCAACATCGCGATTGGCTAGTAAATAATTGACATGTTCACTTTTATCGCTTATTCTATTAAAGATTTCTTCTGACAATTTCCAGACTCCATTAGGCGAATCAGGTTTAGAGAACTCAAAGAGGTCAAGACCAGCCTTAAAAGGCATTGATACTTGTTGAATTTCGCACATGTAGTGGGAGCTGGTTCCAATATTTAATAACTCTATTGCTAAAGAAGTCACGCACTGGTCTTAATGGATGATGAGAAGTAACATTAAGAGCGACTCTCTGTAAGGACTGCGTGACATCGTGAAAATATGGCACAAAGTCAAAAAATTGACCCCGATCATTTTTTGTCCAGAGATAGCCTATGGTGTCCTAAGAAACGTGATATAACTTTTAAGTTCTGGAGTTTTTCTAATTTCGAGAAAAGCTCGAGAAACTCTAGGCGGCTCCTGTAGTGGAAAAATCACAAAAATGACTTCTCAATCAGGGGCTATGGAATCAAAACTCTCGTGAAGGCAAAAAAGAAAAGACACTTTTCGTTGTTTTGTAATTTGATTAGGGAGATAAAAAGCTGATGATTAAGGCTGGATAGAAACAGATAGCCATCGATTTAAAATTACTTGTGAGAACTCAAACATTTTCCAAAATTTCGGACTTGGAAAATCCCAAATTGAGACCCATTTTCAAACAATCATCAACATAGGCGGTAAAATTCAGAATTGGCTGAAACTTCGAATTTCTCGACTTAAAGGCATGTATTCAATGATAGCAGAAAATATATTTTGGTAAAACTTATTTCCGTGGGGAGCGGCCCGATACAAGTTCGCTGAAATCAGTCAGTATTCAATTAGCCAATGCAATCAAGGCTCTGGCAGCTGTCAAACACAAGTGAGAGAAACCTTGTGAAAATTTGGTAATTCTTGTTACTGCTGTTTGAATTAAGTTACTTTCTGCTGTATTAGCAGTTTAACTTGCAATATAAATGTTTTGAAGCAATGTTTCAGATCAACGGACAGTTAAGTTTACTCTCAAGATTGCCGCCACAAGAAATGATGCACGGGTCATTCACCAAATTTACTGTACCATCCATTTCCTACTAAAGAAAATCTTTTCTTAAAAAAAAATTACATCAGTGAAGTGCCATGGTGTAATTAACAGATTCCTGCATTTCTAGAAATCGTGCTTTTTTAATCGGAAACGCAACAGGAAATAAACAAGAATAAAGTGATTCACAGCAAATGCTTTGTCACGCAATTTTACATTCCATAATTTGTCTGGCCACGTGACGCAGGTTCCATGTTTGTAGCAACGTTTTTGTTACTTTGAGGTTATATTGTAACATTACTTTACTTAATCGAAGCTTTCATGAGGGGTAAACACATCTCATAAAATCCATTTTGTCCTGAACGTTTGGTCGGTTTTCATCCTTATTAACGGACTTCTCTCGCCGACGCGTGCACTTGCATTACCAGATGTGTCGCTGCCAAGGGAAGTCCGTGGCCAGGGCGATTAATGCAAAGGAAACTAGCCAATCAGGAGATCAAAATCAGCGGCAGACAGCAAGTAACCTACCGCGTTTTACTTCTCAATTAGATTCGATAATTAAACAAAAACAAAGAGCCAACCAATTCCCAACGAATAACGATGTGCGGGGCATATGTTCAAGTCAGAAATATTTGGAGGGCAACTAAAAATTGAAGATCTTGCTAAAATGAGATCAACTTCAGTGTCAACTCCGCTTGCGGCGGTCAGCCCTAGGGAGCGTTTGTGTTCCAGAATTTCTTTCTTACAAGACAGCAACGGCACAATATTAATGTTGTCATTTTTCTTGCTTCCTCGAGCTCGAGCTCGCGGATCTTTGCCACATTGACCACCAACTAATCTCTGGAAAGAGCAAGTGTTCGCCATATTTCAAATAAACATCAAACCAAATTAGAGATAGTACCCGCTAATGTGAAAACACCGCCTAATTCAAAATGAGCTGTCAATTTAAGAAAATTGTCTTTCCTGGTAACAAGTCTAGGACCTTTTCCAAACACGGGTTGTCAGTTTGATTTAGTCGTAATCTGTGAGTGTATCCTACACTTTTTTAATCAAGTCCACACTTTCAAAAGAGTTCGGAAGTGTTCTTTGATACCCGAGATCTATGCGCATTACGGGATACCCGAAAACTCCCACTGTCTTTGTTATAAGAAGCAATCCTAAACACAATTCTCCATGTACATTTTTTTCAGCGGAATTCTTGTATGTACGCGCGAGTGAAAGAGGGCAATGTATTCCTCGGATATTGTTTGGGGATTTCCTGTCCCTCAAAAATGGGTGGACGCTGTTTATGTGAAACATTACGCGTGACAGCATCGATGAGTCACACGATGCATCCACGGCTTTTTTTCCCACTGTTTCAGCAGCAGAAATCCACCTTCTTGAGATCTGAAATCTGTGCGTAAATCCGAAAAAAAAGACAAAACAAAACAAAACAAAAAAAACAAAGCCAGGACAAGCGAAATAACGTTTTAGCAAGTGGGGTACAGATCGCCGTGGAGTCAGTTTGGTTGGAAAAGAGCACAAGAAATTACGTGTTCATCACATTTCACTGCGGCGAGAAAGCAAGCAAAGCAGTCAGTTAACCTAAAAAATTGCCTCCAAGCATCTATATAGTAAGTTAAGCTGCTATTACAGCATAAAGTAACTTAAATAGAACATCTTTAACAAGAATTACCAAGTTTTCACAAGATTTCTCTCACGCCTGTTTCACATTTGCTAATTGAATATTGACTGATTTTAGTGAACTTCTGTCGGGCCGCTCCCCACGGAAATAAGTTTTACCAAAATATATTTTTTGCTATCATTGAATACATGCCTTTGAGTCGTGAAATTCGAAGTTTCAGCCAATTCTGAATTTTACCGCCTATGTTGATGATTGTTTGAAAATGGGTCGCAATTTGGGATTTTCCAAGTCCGAAATTTCGGCAAATGTTTGAGTTCTCACAAGTAATTTTAAATCGATGGCTATCTGTTTCTATCCGGCCTTAATCATCAGCTTTTTATCTCCCTAATCAAATTACAAAACAACGAAAAGTGTATTTTCTTTTGCGCCTTCACGAGAGTTTTGATTCTATGGCCCTTGATTGAGGCGTCATTTTGGTGATTTTTCCATTTCAGGAGCCGCCTGGAGTTTCTCGAGCTTTTCTCGAAATTAGAAAAACTCCAGAACTTAAAAGTTATATCACGTTTCTTAGGACACCATAGGCTATCTCTGGACAAAAAATGATCGGGATTAATTTTTTGACCTAATGTGCCACATGTCACGCAGTGGTTAGGGAGATTGACTCTTAAGAATACAAGAGCGATAAGCTGTATTCGTGCCAAACATATTGTGACCATAGTCCAAAAAAACATTGATTATTTTGAAAGTCTTGATTAAGTCACCACGCATTCGACGTTCCAGTAAAGTCGTGAATCCAAGACGCTGTAACCTTTGATGATAAGGGAGTAGGCCCATGCCCTCAATTATCCTCGTAACTATCTTTGACAGTCCTCAATTTCCATTATTATAATATAAGCCAAGAAATTTCAGAGATTTCATTGGTTGATATTATCACCATTTCCGTGTAATAGTGGTATAACAGAAAAAATGGTATAACAGCATATAATAGCATGACTTGTATGTGGTATTTGGCAATAATACCACCTCGTGATATTTCTAATACCCCAGTTTCCGTGTCTTGCAGTTGGGACCCACACTTGCACTGCATATTCCAAATGGGGTCTGACAAAAGCTTTGTAAAATGGTATCAGCACTTCTGGTTTCCTAGAAACAACATTCCTAATGATCCATGACATCATTTGTTTTGCTTTTCCAATCATTCCTCGCAATTGTTCCTCCCAACAAAGGGAATCACCAGCTGAAACAACCACTCCCAGATCTCTTTCCTTTTCAAGCACTTGCAAGGGTGTATGGCCCATCATGTAGTTATTCTTAGGGTTGTCTTTACCAATATGCAAAACGCTTCACTTTGATTCATTAAATTTCATTTGCCACACGGCAGCCCACAAAGGGATAAGCAGTGTAAGTCCGACTGAATGGTTGCAGGTGATTGTGCGTTTCCTGTTAACTTTGAGTCATCAGCAAATAGCGTGGTTGTATTTGTTGTGATAGCAAGCATATCGTTAATAAACAAAAGAAATAACAGGGGCCCCAAAATGGAATCTTGAGGCACTCCAGATAGTACAGGTTCCCATGTGGATAATTCGTCGCCTACACAGACTGCCATTGTTCTATCAGTAATAAAGTTTTGAATAATGTTGTTACATTGGCCGGTTATCCCATATGCTTTTAACTTCAACAGGAGTCGCTCATGTTGAACTTTATCGAACGCTTTCTGAAAGTTCAAGTAGACTAGGTCTACCACATCCCCATCCTCTAAAATGGTATTGATCTCATGCACTGTTTCCAAAAGATTAGAGAGAGACGACTTGCCGTGGACAAAGCCGTGTTGGTGCGGGCTGAGGTTGTGACGCACGTGGGTGTAGAAATGTCTATAAAGTAATTTCTCACATACTTTACATAAAATGCAAGTAAGAGAAATAGGTCTATAATTACATGCATCATTGAGTGGACCTTTCTTATGTAAGGCAGTAATTATTGCATGCTTCCATGAGTTGGGGACGCAGCATGTACTTGCTACAGCTTGAAAGAGAACTGTAACGACATTGACAAAGTTTTCATTTTCAGCTAGAGTTTTTATTATCACAAGATGTAGACTATCGGGTCCAGCCGCTTTATGGATGTTCAACGAGTTCACCTGTTCACAGGCAGCCCAGGCTCAAAATGTGGTGTAACGGTTTGAATTTATAAAGGTTTGTTTGGGAAGCTAACGGCTTTGCTGGAAAAGGTCAATTATTCTTATATTTTGTGAATAAAATCTACTTACGCTGTGCCATGTTGTATTCCATGTTGTTTGGTAGGCAGCAACGATTTGTCAAGACGCGAGAGACCCAAACAAATCGCTGCTGCCTACCCCTGGTCGGGCTAATTATAGTTACCCAGCGTACTTTGCCAACCGCGAGTGTGTCCTAGATCCAATGGACGAGCCTGTTTTCAAAGTTGCGAGCGAAGAAATCTCGAAATAAATGTATCGTAGCGAAGGCGTTGTGGACGGAATTGCATAGCGAGTGAACTGACATGGAGCTTCAACATCTGTTCTGCGATTCTACGGAGGAATTGAGTCGGCGGAGTTATTTTCAGTGGATTTATTCGCTTCGAGCGGCGGGCACCCCGGAAATCAGTTACCAGCCTTGTCTTTTTTTTAGCAGTGGAAACCCACAAAACGATAACTCGCCGAAATCGCGTTAGATCGGCCTGAGAAGCTGGCAAACAACATGGAATACAACATGGCACAGCGTAAGTAGATTTTATTCACAAAATGTAAGAATAATTGACCTTTTCCAGCAAAGCCGTTAGCTTCCCAAACAAACTTTATAAATTCAAACCGTTACGCCACATTTTGAGCCTGGGCTGCCTGTGACCTGTTGTATGACTTCCTCCTTTCCCAACTTCGCTGTTTCTAACTTGAATAGCAGTTGAAACCTCCTAGTTTAAATTTATCTATAAATGGAGTGACTCTTGGGCACAATACTCTGACTTACAGAAAATTTTGCAAATTTAATTGTACAAATTTTCGAAATGACATTGCGTCTCAAAATTGGGATGAGATAAACAATTTTAGCAATCCCAATGACGTGGTCAAAATGGAAATGCATGTTTCTATCTATTGTTGACAAGCATGCTCCACTGAGAACAATGCGTGTTGGCGCGCATAGTTCCCTGTGGATTACATCTGAGCTAAAGAAACGAATGCATGATCGGGATATTCTAAAAATTAAAGCTATCAGATCTAAGGATCCTTTTGACTGGACGCAATTTAAAAAACAACGCAACATAGTGAACAACAAAATCAGATTTGCAAAGCAATCCTATTATCATAATAGTTTTAACGAATACAAAGTGAATTCCAGAAAGACTTGGCAGACTATCAATGAACTTACTTTGAGAAAATCTGGAAAAGAATCGGTTATGTCTCTAAAAGTGAATGGTGTACCAATAACAAATCCAACTATGCTGTCGAATGAATTTAATAATCATTTTGCCACCATCGGTTCAAAACTTGCTACAACAAGTTGCAAAAGTGGTGAGACACTCCCGTTAAAAAACACCTTTTCTAGCTTTCAATACCCGCCTGATCTACAATTTGAACCTTTTCCACCTCCCCACCCCCTCTCCCCCTTTCAATGTTGACTGTTCAAGTTTTCAGAATGATTTTGTATTGCTAGCAACATTGTCAAGGGGGGGAGGGGGGCCACAACGTGCGAGAGGTGAGGTGAATTAATACCGCCCCAAGAAGATAAAGTGTCTCCACTATTTTTGCAACCTGTTGTCTGAATCGCTTCTACAGTTTTGCCGTAGATATTATTGACAATACCATTGCATCAATGTATAAGCGTTTGGATCTTATTATCGCTAGCAGAGGACGCCGTACCAAATACTAAATGAAGAAAATATTTTGACCTGCAAAACTGATTTTTGCAAAGTTAAACACTGTGCTTATTACGTAACGCAATACCATTTATTGTTGTCCCGAGTGACGCCATCTGCGATGATGCCGTTACAGCTGAAAATCTGACCTTTTTACAAAGGCACAATTCAACTACTTTCTTTTCTACTCGGTTCTATACATAAATAGATGTTAAATCATAAAGTGTACACAGTTGTAAATCGTGTGCATATCATATATTCCATTTCCCAACGGTCTACCATTTTAGCACGGTCTACCACCGCAACAACAACAAATATGATATCATATTATTTTCTCAGTGAAAGTTATGGTAGACCGTGTAGACCGTTTCATATAAGTGTCATAAGGTGTGACTGGAACAAATTTGTTCAGTTGTCATAGTGGGATCATTGTAACAAAGATCGAAAAGCATTTAACACACTTTGGTAGTTCCTTTTGAGCGTTCTGCTCAATTGGTACATTGAAATGAAAGATTTTCCATCGTACAGACATCATGTCTGTCTCTCGCTGAATCTATAACACCATTTTTAATACTATACATGTCTGTCTCTCGCTGAATCTATAACACCATTTTTAATATATACAAACGGTTGTTTTCCTGTACAGAAAATCGGAGTGTCTTAGTCAAATACAATATCTTTAGCGTAATGCGTTTTAGGTGCAGGGAGATGAACCATCTGGCCTTCAAGCATAAGAAGGAAGTCATGCCACTAAGTCATTTGTGCTTTATAAAGACGTACCTTTCTATGACAATGTTTGCTAACAACTTCTTTTGCGAAAAGTCGATGTTCCTTTTTAATGGCACGCAATCACAATTTTTAAGTTGCGGTGATGTCCGTTTCACACACGTAAACAGCTAATTTCTTACATATTAGGCACGTTTTAGATGTCATGTGTCAACCGAAATAACTTTCTTTGACGCAAATGATTTGCACATCGGTTCG
>BLFK01000886.1:101491-112800 GCA_014634185.1 Astreopora myriophthalma
TTAATAACATACATAAGTGCATTAACTTGTTTCATTAATGCAGAGGTCATACCGAGCGTTCACAGTAAATAGACCTTTTCACCAGGCCAGGTGATCCATGATAAGGAATTCATTTGTATAAGCTTAAATACCTTTTCTCCAACACGTGTGATGAGGGATTCAAGACGGTCCTCAATATCTACAACCTCTGTGGTTCTTCTCCGCTTCCGAGCTCTTCCCTCTAGAAAAATCCCAACAAGTAAATCTCTAGTCTCAAACAACCGCTTTATGATCATTTCTAATACAAAGTCAGCTGCCACGCTTAAAGTTAAGAATTAACCTAAGCTCCACCATAATGAACGGATCAGACAGAAACAAATCAACACACCGTTATCTTCATTGTAAGGCTTTCTTTTCTCCCTTGACATTTTTAGCCCAAAAGTACTTAGACAGAAACAGGACGAATTACATTAAATGTTTCTTTATCCACTAGTCAGTGAGGGTGATAGGAAGTAGGCCTGGTTACTTAGGGCCACAGACTTGAAAACCAAGCCTCTCCACTCCAAGATGGCGATCCTTGGTGGGTAGAATGTGAGTCAATCTTTCATTTAGTTGTAAATGGCTGTTTTCTGGAGAAAATGTTTCTAACCTCTTTCCTAGGAGCCGTAAGAAGCCGTTTTGAAACCCTTTTAAAAGAGTTATGGCATGGCAGAGTTCACTGTCACCACTCACTGACTTGGAGTGTTTTCCGAAGTCTCAATCTATATCTTGGGAGCAAGAAACTTGGATTACTTGGACACAACACAGCAGTGCCAACAAGAAGGTCTCATACTGCTCCAGTGCTTACATTAAAAAGGGTTTGAATCATTGAGGAATATTTTTGACTAGAGGTTAATCCATAGATATATAATTAAGCTGATATGAAAATCCCGGGGTATCCAATCGATGAAAATAATCGATCATCGCTAAGATCATAATCGATTTCTCAGAGCCTACAAGGCAACGTCAAGGTATTCCAAAACAAAGATATGGCAGCCATGTTGGTGTACCACATTGATGTTTGAACAACACTTTTAAGCAAATTGTTACTTTTGTTTCTATTTAACAAATAGATTCCATGTTGCCGTGCATCTGTTCAGTAATAGATCACAGATGACGTCAAAATGTGGTAAGAACAAAAAAGTGGCGCACAAGGCGATAGCCGAGTGTGTCACTCTTGTTCTTGCCACATTTTGACGTCTTCTGTGATCCATAACTTAACAGATGCACAGCAACATGGAATCTATTTGTTTTCTATAATGAAGAATTAAACTTCGTACACGTAAAAGCGAAAAACTTTGTAATGATGACGTCAATCGTGCATCTGTCATGTAATAGATCATAGGCAGGAGCCAATCAAAATGCGAGAGTAGAGTGGTTTTCAATTGAGTGTCGTAAAACCAATACCAAAGTAATTACTTTGACCAATCACAGCAGGTGCAAACAGTGCAATGAGCTAATCAAAATTCGTAGCAATTTCACGTAACTTGCTCAAAGCACGGGAAAAATCACACATGCATGTCGCCATTGGTTTTGGTTTTCCTTCTCATTGGTTGATAAACTGGCGCGAGATTTTTAAGCTTATCACAAAGCGTAGCAATCGTAATTGCGTGATTAATTTTGACTGTCATTTGAAAACCACTCTAACTTGGGTTATTATATAAACCAATAGATCATTTTCACTGTGATGTTATCTAATTCTAAAATCAAAATTGCAAGGTTTTCTGTATTTTTATCTGCAGCACCTTGAAGATAATCTCAAACTAAATCTTTTTACAAGTTTCCAGTGCTGTAACAGCTTTCATTTTCAAAATATGGCATTTTCAATTTCCGAATTCTCACCTTGCACAACAACAAGATAGTGGGTGTCTGGTTTGGGGAAAAAAGGCTCACCTTATAATTTTCAACAATTTAAAAGTTTCAAGTATTTGAAGATTGTGTTTATGCGTAAGTATACCAGCTTAAGAGTGAGAAGAAAGCATTTTCATTGCAAAGTGAATTCCAGATGTTTTCGTTGATTTCTGGCAGCCATATTTGTGTACAACATGCGTACACATGGCACCGCCATACAAAGCTCTTATAAATTGCATGCAACGTTTCGGCAAATAACTAAAAAATGGTGTACCACACAGACTTGAGACTTTCGGAACTTGTTAATGCACTTCTCTTTTATAACATTTAATTTTCCTGGCTTTTTTCCTTGAACGGTAAGAATCTCTTTTTTTGTGGCGTGACATTGAAAACAATATATGGCCACTGGTCACGAGTGAAAATGCTCTATAGGCTCTCTAAATATTAAATAAGTAAACATGTATGTTGTTGGTACATTTCATTTGAATTGTCTTTACATTAACATCAGAATGAAACTAATTTAATAAACAGAATGTATATGCAATGTACCTTCTTCAGATTTTACAGCTGTATTTCTCTGGGGTCTGGGTCATAACTTAAGTGTAAAGTCAGTGTATTTCTCCCACTGGCTATCTGCAGTGGTAGGGGGCAGTGGGTTACAAGTGACTACTAGTGCATTAGTTGTCTGAACTCTAATAAGGCATAATTATCTTAAGCTTACCTTGTTGAACCGCTGACTGATTAGCTCAGTTGGTAGAGCATGGGACCATTGTGTCGGAGGTCATGGGTTTGAATCTCAGTGGGGCCATCACTCAGGGTCTTTAACTAACTAAGGAGAAAGTGCTGCCCTTGCAATGACATCTGATAATGGTTAGACTTTCTAGTCTTCTCGGATAAGGACCCGTCTCACAACCCTTGTTTGAAAATAATTTTGTGGGACATTAAAGAACCCACTCGCTGTTCGCAAAGAGCAGGAGACATAGATCCCGGTGTTGTGGTCTGGCCTTTGTGTATGTAATCTTATGGTTGGGTGGGTAAATGCTTGGAGATTTTGGTGGACAGAAACAACAAAGTGACAGCTAGTCATACACCACAGAAATCCTCTGGACATTCACTGCAGGCTGGCCCAACATTTTTGCAGCAAATACCACCTTTCTAGTTGCATATGTAAAAGTAACAAATCTTAAATGTTGGCCAGATAATTCCCCATAATTATAACAATAGGAACATGAATAACATGAACATGAACATCGGTTTATTTCCCCTTAGATTTTCGAGTAACTTATGCAGCTAATGTGTCTGAGATGGCATCAATGTTTACATGATCTAGTGCTTTTTTTTTTCAAAGACCTGGAATGTTAGTCCTTTGATCACCCATCAACATAGCAACACATTTTTTTTAGAAATTTAGTAAGTTGGTCAGTTACATGGGCTTAGTTAGCTGGATAGCTAGTTAGCTTTACTCAGTCAGTCAGTCAGTTAGTTAGTTAAACTTGTGGCACACTACATGTCTGTTCCGGAACACAACAAAAATACAAATCATGAACAAAACTATCAACAGTATTCTAAATGAGAATTTGTCATGGCTACTGGGAATGAACCATGTATTATCTGCATAATAATTAGGGAGGATTTTGCATGCATGTTGTACTGTAACCTTGGGTAGCAGATGAACAAATGACAGGGACCAATGACTGTCAGGGTTATCATGGATTTTCTATGTATTTCAGATTTGTAGGATCATACTTGGATATAAGAAAGCGCTATAAGAGATCACCTGCTCAGGCTGCAAAGTACAAGAATCTTCCAATTATTCGTATTAATGCATCATTTAACAATACTGTCATCACATTATCAGATCCAACAGGTTTGTTGAGCTTATCATTTGAAGGACTGTATGCATAAACATTGTGAGTGAGCTTTTTTTTTGTATCTTTGGTGATTTCGTCAAATAGTGACTGAATTCTGGGCAATAAATTCTGGGTAATTCGATGAAAAGAGACCAGAATGGGTTTACTTCATCGCTCTGTTTTCATCCTTTAGCCCTCAATTTTTGTGTGGAACCTGCAACAATTATTTATTTTGATTAATTACACACCATTTATTGCTTGAAATTTGGCTGTGAGTCGCTGAAAAATACCAAAAAATCACAAAAAAAGTCGTACAATGTTTATGCTTACAGCCCTTCATTTCTTTTCCTACCCTTAAAGGGGACTCAACCTTTGCTACAGAAAGACTTGTTGCCATGGATACCATTTTGTCTAGAGCAGTTTTTGGGTGATGTCATTGGGAAATGCTAATGTATCAGGATCTTTGGAGTAACTTTTTCAATAAATATCTGAAATCACTTTTATTGTGTGGGGGATGCTCAGCCGGGAAAAAAAATAACCTGTATCAAGAAGTCGTATGGCATCAGGGGCAACTTGTTTGAAAAATAGACTTTCTGTAAATCCATGCCATATGTTTTACATAATTATTTCGTATTAGAATGTTCTTAACGACTACCATAGTTTTGGTCAGGTGACTGACCAAATTACTTACCGTTGTGATCTGAAGCAGGGGAAGAGATTCAATAGAACACACTTGACCAGAAAATAATGATAATGGTGGAGTTAAGTGGACACAAAAATAACGGTTTTGTAGTTAAGCCCCCCCCAATATAGTAAACATTATTAAGAGAGTCTTATAATTTATCATTATTATTATTATTATTATTATTATTACTCTAGCCGTAGGGAGCTAGAGTTATGTTTTCGTGTTTGAAGGCTATCGAGCTAACGTCGCACCAGATGGGGAAAAACATCTATTAGTATCTTCTTTATGTGACCGGAAATGATTACTCTTCCTTCAGTGTTTGTAATATCCGGTTGTATTATGTGACCAGTCAGCAATCTTTAGCCAGCTACTTTCTTTTCATTGCACAATATTGCTGATGAAATGTCATCGACATGGCATCGCAAAAACTTATCAAGCATTCGTTTCCCAATTTTGAGTCAAATCAATGTGTATTGTAACATTTTTAGGTGTGTACAACTGAGTCAATTCCACAATTGGAGTTTTCTCAATGTTATCACTATCGTTGTGGAATGTTTCACTAACCAGTTTCCAGGGCCGGCTGCTATTTGCTATCAGCTTTCTACCATAAAATTAATGATGCTTAATGACCTTTCAATTGGAAATTGGCTGAAAGAAAGGCTAGAGTATAGGCTACCTGTAGCCTCTTGTTATTATTATTATTATTATTATTATTATTATTATTATTAGTGTTGTTCTTGTTAAGTCACTATATATAAATGGTGGCCAAGAAATTATTCTTTTGTCTGTGCTAATTAGTCCAACTAATCTCATCAACATGAACAAATTTCAAAAGAATTTTCTTCTCTATGATGAGGCTTGTTGGCTTAATTAGCACAAAGACAAAAGAATAATGTAACGGCTACCTTTGATGAATAGGGACTATTGTTGTTATATTTTTCATTATTATTATTATTACTATTAATATGCTGTATGCTGAATTGTTTTTTGTTTGTTTGTTTTTTACAGGAAAAACACTTGGATGGGTATCAGCAGTAAGTGAATTTTTGAGCTGCTAAAACTTTGTTGCAGTAATTTTAGGATTCATTATACCACAAAATTTGTGACAGCTTAAGTTTCTTCCGGCCTTGGTTGTTTCAAAACGCTATCCAGCAGATAAGCTGGATTATTATAATAATAATATTATTATTATTACTGTAATTATAATAATAACAATAATCATAATCATAATAACGAGTGAGGCCAACATCATTATTGGATGTATTGCAAACAGATGAGGCCATGCAGGTCAAAGCTACCTGCATTATATCCAATAATGCTGTGAGACGAAGTTGTTATCTATTATAATTACCGATCATCAACAAAACCCATTGTTTTTTGGCTGCAGTTATATCAACAAATGGTGCCGCCCCATCTAGACAATAAAATGAAGGCGCATAACATATTTTGTTCCGGGTGATGGCTTCATAAGCAGTTGTTTTAATGAATATAACGTAGCTTGTAGTTTAGAAAAATGCGCTCAGAAACGAGTAAACAACCGCTTGTTTGTCAACCGATTATGATGATTTACTATTAACATATTGCTTGACAAATGTCGTAGTGGTTTGTGCATTGTGGGCTCCTTGCTAGTCGTTTGGTGCGAAAATGGTCGAAAGTAGTTCTTAAGAGTAGGAATTCCAACATCAGTGGCTTCATAGCTCAGTTGGTTAGAGCGTCGCGCAAGCATCGCGAGGTCACGGGTTCAAACCCCGTTGAAGTTCTGATTTTTTTTCTGGCTTCTCTACGCAATTGCTTGAATTGCGTCCATAACTGCGAGGATCATAGCTTCGTTTGATTTCATATCCGCAGTTCAATTATGATTCATTTCAAATATCATTTCATCAGTAGGAATTTTCTTCACACAAATGTCATCTGATAACAACTCCCAGGAAATCGTCGCTGAATTCGGCTGAGGAAGGTATTTTAAACTGGCTTTTGATCGTTAAAACTACATTTATTGTACTCGTAGCTAATCACATGCCTTTACTGTAGTTCGGGAATTACCTTTCAAAACAGTGACAAAGGAAATGAAGGAACGAAAACTTCGGCGTTAGTGAAGACCCAGATATACCGGTGGAAATGTCGTTGCTTTTGCTGTACCATTTTGCCGGGTTTGTTTTAATGCTATTAAATCGAGCTAGTAGTTTTGGTTGTTCCCGTTCTTGTGGGTACATGTAGGTAAGGCACGCAGCATTGTTGAAACACAAAGCACACAGCATTATTAAAACACGCAGGATCTTATTTAATGCTACGTGCTGTTGCAGTACCTTTTAAGGTTACACCTGATAATTTCATGACTCCGTTTTTCTGACACAATTGATTTGCATCATTTTCAGCTTACGGCTTTCGGTGATATAATGCAGTCAGAGAAAAAGGAGTTTTGATGACGACCAATAATTATAGTATTTTGTTCTAAAAAGGCATGTTCTTAAACGAGTCTTGAAAGTAGAAATAGACTGTGAGGATTGCATTTCATGTGGTAAGCAATTCCAGACCTTCATAGAAGACAAAGAATGTTGACCATAAGTTACTGTCCTCCAGAGGTAGCCCGTTCTTTCCATTTGGAACGGATAGTGGAAAATGCATTACCATTTTAGGAGTCCTCCGTTTCCAGGCCCTTTTCGTGGACCTTAGCGTGGTTTTACGGTTATTAAATGGTAAGCGCAATTTCGTCCGGTTTATCGGTGTATTTGGAACATTGCTTACCATTACGCAACAATCACTCCAACCCGAATTCCCAACAAATGGTAAGCACCCCTTGCGGAATGGGAGTCCGAGTCTTTCGTTGTGAGCGTGCGCACTCTTGAGCCCCAAAACTTATTTTGCTCAACTCTTTCCGCAAATTAGTGTGCGGTGGGCTTAAAGCTAGCGACACTAGGCGACTTTGTTCGCCGATCGCAGCGATTTTGATCGCCAGCGAATTTTGTCCCTGCGTGGTACGGGCACACCTGGCGATTTTATACGCCGATCGCAGCGAATTTTCATTCTACTTTTCTTGGCAGGCGTCTCTTAAAATAAAAATGACTGTTGTCGTTTGTTGTCCGCCATTTTTAGTCAGTCACGTGTTAAAATCGTAAGATCTTATTGGTTGAATCGTTCAGCAATTCGCTCAGCGGGCGTAAAATACGCCGATCGCAGCGATCGGTGTATAAAATCGCAGAGTGTGTCGGGGGCTTAAGAGCAAATAAGGGTACTGGTCACAACAAAATTTACATCTCCTGCAAACCGCTCCTTCTCCCCATTAATTGTTCTCTCTCGATTTTTTAGAAACTCAGTACACAAAGCAGAAGATTGGGTGGAACCAAAAAGGCCCTTCTCACAAGCCATTTTTCACGCAATTTTTGTAGCCTGTGTCTGAGCGATTTCTATCAAGCGCGTTGCAACTCCAAATAGCCAGTGTAAACGAGATGCAATTTCGGTGTGATTTCAGTGTCCCGCTGAAGGACATTGTATGTTTACAGCTGATTGCCTATGTATCTCGAGACGACCTAGTGTCAGAAAGCTATTCTATGAGAATGTGACATTATTGCAGTCAAGTACACACCGATCAGCACGGATTGAACCTTGTGTTGTTAGGCAACTTACTTTTGATGTTTATCCCCAGGGCACAGAAGGCTTTAAAAATGCACGGCGAGGAAGTAGCACAGCGGGGAGACAGGCTGGTATAGCAGCGGCTTATGTAAGTTCCTTGGAATAATTGGAAGGCTGTTAAAAAATTAAGTACCGGTAACTGCGCGGGTGAGTAGCAGTAAGACTTTTTAAGGATGATAATAGTGATAATACTGAATGATATATTGATAGTGATATTGTAAGTTAAGGTTCACACTGCGACCAGGTGGACAATCAGACGTAATGTAAAGAACCTCTATTTATACACGGTTATATATAAAGCTTCAAGCTTGTGGGGCCTTGTATAGAAAGTAACAATTGAAATCGAGAACAACGTTAATAATCTAAACTGGGAGGAGGCAACCAGTTGGCTATTTACAAGACGTGGTGGAGTTGAATTCAGGACCACCGAAGACAAATCTATTTGGTGGTCAGAGCGGTATTTGACCCCGGAACATCGCACTCATGTCCAATATACACAAACTGATACAGTCCGTCAAACGGTCCGTACGGATTGTACAGACCGTCAAAGATAAGTCGGTCCGTATACGGTCCGTTAATTATATGCATATCCGTGCCGGACGTCGCCTGTGAGAGTTTGACGATCCGTACGGACTGTACAGATCGTCAAAGGATAAGTCGGTCCGTATACGGTCCGTTAATGATATGCATATCTGTGCCGGACGTGGCCTGTGAGAGTTTGACGATCCGTACGGACTGTACAGATCGCCAAAGGATAAGTCGGTCCGTATACGGTCCGTTAATGATATGCATATCTGTGCCGGACGTCGCCTGTGAGAGTTTGACGATCCGCACGGACTGTACAGATCGCCAAAGGATAAGTCGGTCCGTATACGGTCCGTTAATTATATGCATAGCTGTGCTGGAGGTGGCCTGTGAGAGTTTTGACGATTCGTACCGATGACAGATCGTCAATGGGTAAGTCGGTCCGTATACGGTCCGTCAAATACATTTCTGAAAGCGTTCGCGAAGGAGTGAGTCCATTTACGAGGAAATCAAGCAAAAGAAACCGGCTAAACATCTATGTATGCCTCGTTCTTAAAGCGTATGCGAACAAGTCCCTCGTTGTAGGAAACGTCCGTCCGAACAACCAAAACAAACGGACTAAACATGTATGTCGTTCTTAAAGAGCTTGCGAACGAGTTAGCCCTCCAAGGAAATGAAGTGTGCAATCCAGTTGCGAACAACACCAAAGGAAAACATCTATGGATGCCTCGTTCTTAAAGCGTTCACGACAAATGGCCTTTTATCCACGGGTAATCCACGCCAAGGGGAAAACAAATGCACTAAACATGCATGTATGCCTTGCTCCTCTTTCGCTCATCCCGTTGAGAGGAAGTTTTTTTTCGCGTTCCTTTGACGGAGTGAGCGAAATCTATGTAGTACGGTACAGTTCCGCGGCCTTTCATTTTGATTTCTCAAGTGCAAGTGTGGCGCGACGAATGCGCATATATTATTCGAAAAAATCTTTCGCCGGCTATCGAACTACCAACAATTTTTTTCCGTTTGGACAAGTGGAACATTTTTCGAATGGTTTCTTTCAAGTAACAGTTTGCGGGCTACTATAATTTGTGTGTTATTGGAATTTCTTACCCTCCAATAAACCCCGGGCCGCGCATCAATTTTGTCCACGATTTCATTACTTGTGGAGCTAACGGAAACCGCTCCTTTCGCAAACGCGTATAATGTCAATGTGGGTATCAGAATTTACCGTGAAGGAAGCTGTTCGGGTGTGACACATTTTAATACGGTTTTCCATTTTTTTTTTATGTCGAGTGTCAAATACAACCAAGACATTTACGAACAGCGCCTTTGCGAAGTGTCCGTTTGAGAAATGACTTCTTTAAAAACAAGCGCTATTCAGCTAGAAGAATAATTGCATTGTGAATCCAAACGCAATCGTTTTAATGTTGCACATTGTATTTGAGTTCGCGTGCAAGTAGACACACTGTTCCTTTACAATTATCGATTCTTTTACATGCTGCTCTCATAACAATTAGTACAAAAATTTATCTTCAGGAAATCTACCAGCACTAGGCTTAACTGAAACAAGGAACAATTAAACGCAGCTTGGCAGTACATTTGTAGCAGAAAGTGCTGAATACCCCTGCAGTGTGGTGCCTACGCGATACGCAGAAACGAGTTAATTACTCTTCAAATTTGTCCTCAGCAACTGTTTCCTTTATTTCCTTACGTGATAGTCGGAAACTAGTTATACTGCATGTCTGTAGTTAAAAAAAGGAGAATGCACCGATTTCCATCGTCCGTTTTGACCGCATACGCTGATCGGTATGCAAAATTACAAAGTATCGCATTGTCAGTTTTCTAATAAACAAACCATTTCGAAAACACGTGCGTACCCTTTACCGCGTAACAAACAAATCAGGATGTCTTGCCTTCTACATGTCCTATGATCGCGTCCTGAGTACTCAGGTTTTGTAGTATAGCGTCCAAAAGGATGATGAATATCAGACTACCGTATGATGCATTCAAGGAAAGTAACTGTATTTCGTCATTTGAAGATTGGTGTGTAGAAAAAGTTCTCCGGCCTCTGTTACACTTTGAAACAGTTTCAAATTATTTTTTCTTATGGTTGTCTTTTGGTAAGCCATTTAGATAGAGCAGTTTGTTGTAGTCCACATCAAAGTAGAACCACGTTTTTCTTTTATTGTTTTCATTCATTTTTCAGTCCGTATTCGGACCGACTCGCCACTTTACGGTCTGTACAAACCGTACGGACCGTCAACATGTTTGGCCGGCCACAAGGAGAATATGGGGCTTGAATTTGTCTAAGTTCCACTAATCACATGCATTTTTCAGTCCGTAGTCGGACCGACTCGCCACTTTACGGTCTGTACAAACCGTACGGACCGTCAACATGTTTTGCGGTCCGTACGGATCGTAAGCTGAATTTACAGACCGTATCTGTTTGTGTATATTGGACAACGTGAACATCCGCGTGCAAACCCAGGGCCCTGGCCACTGGGCCACGCCGTAGTTTGATACTATTTTGGTTTGAGGATCGCATAAACGTAACTAAAAAAGTTCCAATTCACGATCCAACGTTTCGACACTCCTGCCTAGTGTCTTTGTTACATGCGGAGGGATGGAGCATCACACACACACACACACAAAATGGCGGATCACACGAACCTCGTGTTCTTTTTATTTTTTTCCCATGATTCCTCACAGCCTTGTCCCCGAGGGAGGGGGGGGGGGGGGGAATACAGTGTCTT
>BLFK01000886.1:112810-132977 GCA_014634185.1 Astreopora myriophthalma
GGGGTGAATACAGTGTTCCTTTACTTTATAAGCCCTACATCTTCATCAGGGGTTGATCCAACGCTGCAACAAGAGTCTTTTTGTACGGCCTTTTCTTTTAATAAGGTGTAAATAGTTGGGAGGAAAAAGGCCGTCATCATCACAGTTTAAAGGAACGTGGGCGGAGTTGATGTGCCACGCTTCCAAGCAACAGCGGTGATGGTACCACCGGTTTGCGATGATAATTTTCGAATTATCCCACCAAATAGGCCACTTTCGAATTGTGGAAGGACAAGAGAACAGAATCCAGGCTTGAATGGTCCTGAATCCCGTTCAAGGCTGGATTTTTTTAGGCTTTTTTGCAACTGCTTAAGTTGCTCACTTCACTGTGATGATCAAACTTACGTCATAACACGACCTGTATTTATGTTTAGAATTTGGCGTTAGCTTTTGCTTACTATCACTTCATAACATACTTCTCTTTGATGCAGAAAGCAATATCTCTTGGGGTAGAAAGTGCTCGGGTAAAAGTCTGTGGTATTGGAACAGGACGGCAGGTAAGCGTAGTGGCAAAAATTAGTATCTACAGAACTATCGATTTACAAATCTATGTCCTTAATGGCCTGGAGATAATGAAAATTAATGACTTGCTTTAATTAGAGGTGTGCAAAGGAAACTCCCCAGCTTTTTACTAGTAGAATCGCGTAGCCTTGAAACAACAGGTAGCCCAAACATAAAATGCAGTTTGTTTTTCATACTCAAATTCACACTGTGTGTGCACCTATTAATTGTCTATTCAAGTGAAATGACTCGTTTGCTTGGATTCGTTGGTTAAAACTTGTGACTTTAGTCAAGGACTCTAGGCGTGCGTTTCTTGAACGCCCCGAAACTTTTAGGGGCCATTTCTGTAACCATAATTTCACATGTATCACATGTATATAATCTTTGCCCTTTCCTATCGTATAAACATGTTAAAAGACCAGCCTTTTAGAAGAAGCGGAGAGTTTTCGGGACTTTCGAGGAACGGGCCCCGGAGGCCCCGTGTGTTTTATCCCCATGGAGCGTGTTAGTGTTAGTCAGCGTTTTCTTGTTGCAGTGTACTTCGATCGCGGTTTTCGGCCTTCTCTTGCGAACTAACGTAGGGCGCCAGCTCGCAGGCGATGGCGACCTTAGTGAGCGTTGCGTCGACTTTTCAACGTATCTGACGGAGAGCCTGGTAACAACTGTTTGTTTCCTCTGAGATATTTCTCTCTGTCGTCATGGCTGGTCAAGAGTTCCTCTTACCGTCAACAGTGACACGCGATACGTCTGCAAAAAATAAGTGGACAGATTTGGGTGGAGTAGAATGTAATCAGGTTGGCAAAAAGTTGATGATAAGAAGGGGACTGACCTGTGAAATATTGTTGTCTCCAGCATGCCCCCACCCCCACCCCCCCACTCCCTTTCTCTTCTCGCCGCGAAGAGAGGCCTCGTAATTCATATTCTTTAATCTCCAGAAAATATCTACCCAACTCAGTTTCCTAAATTAAAATAGAAATTCCCAGGGAAGGGGAAATGTAAATCGACCGAAACTTTGAACCCGTTTCAGTAGCCGTGTCGGAGTTTGCGCCTTTTTGGAGTTGCTTCTACCTGGTTATTTTTTCAAGTTATTACCATTTTAAAAAGTAGTTTGGTTTTGCTATCCACTTGCCATCGACGAATAATTATACACTTACATTCACCGCATGGAGAGAGGTCCCATCTGCCACAGCCACCCAGGACACTTGTATTTAGATTTAGGGCATTTACACAATGTAGTACTCCCCACCATAAGCCCAAGAACTGATTTGAAAATGGTGAACGTTCTGTTAGCTTACTGTTTGTTTCATGTAATTTCAAATAAAATGGAAAAGGTGCTTTGGCGGATGGGATCTAATGCTAACGATGGAGAAACCACGCAGTCCTCACTTACATCAGTTTGATTTCTTTCATTTAATGTTGCAGGGCGCCATTAATGGCATTGAATCAGCCGGAGTTCGTGTTGTTTCTGTAACAGACATTACTCCTGTTCCTCATAATGGCTGCCGACCGCGCAAAGCAAGAAGATTATAGGGCCTTTCATGAACTGATTATTGTTCAAGCATTTTAATTGCCCAGGGGTACAGCGTTCAAGTTAATTTTTGAGTGTGTTAAATTTGGATTTTATCACCGGACTCCATCTTTCGGATCAGAGAGTATATGGGGCGCCGTATTAGACATTGTAATAGGCCATTTCCGAATTCACGTTAACCTCTTTTTCAAAGCGAGTCTAAGTGCGAAAGTTTTGTGATGGTAATCAGTTTTACTTTGCATATGAATAACAACTCATTTTCGTAAGAAAGACTTCGCACTTAGACTCACTTTGAAGAAGAGGCTGAAGCGAATTCGGAAATGGCCTATTAGATGCTAAATTTCAAATATACGGGCATTTTCAATTTAAGATTAATGCAACGGTAACAAATGTGTACACTACGCTTTGTGACAGGATCAAAGAACTTGTGCGAACTTTTCAAGCAATCAGATGCAAAACTAAAACAAATTGCAACCTGGTCACCCTCGTTTTCCCGTGCTTGGTACCGGCTGGCTTATACTTTCTCTACTACAGTACTTAACCTGTTTTTGCATGAAAGCTCAAACGTGGTCATAAACAAGGGCTATCACAAAGGTATATATTTTTGACAGTTTGTTGCCATGGTAACGCATCTAGGTTAAAACATGGGTGAAGGATGTTTCTTACTCATTTATGCAAAATGCACTCGTTAGTTTCTTGCAGCATTTGCTGACTAAAAAAAACAAAAAACAAATATATAGTACGTGTAACAGCTGTTCTGATTGAATTTTAGCAGACGAACTTTTCATAATTTGCCTACTGACGTTTTGTGTTCTCCAAGAATTTTTGTTCCATTAAAAAGAGTTTTTTTGATAGACCGTTCATTTTGTCGTCTGAAGTATTCCAAATTTCTCTAAAATCTAACGACTGGTTCGCGAGAAATTGGGAAAAACAGACGAGAATTTTTTTGGGGGCCGTCGCCGCAATATTTGCTTTGTTTTTCAAATTCCTCTCAAGACTTTAAAGAATACTGCCGGCGGCGAAAAAACTGTGTGCAGCCACCTTAATTCGATTTGTTGTTGGCTGAAGGACGTCTTTCCTTCAATCC
Organism: Astreopora myriophthalma; assembly: GCA_014634185.1. Lineage (NCBI taxonomy): Eukaryota > Metazoa > Cnidaria > Anthozoa > Scleractinia > Acroporidae > Astreopora > Astreopora myriophthalma. The sequence goes on from BLFK01000886.1 coordinate 115,966, forward strand.
ATCGGTTCTGGTTTTTACAACAATCAGTTAAAAAACGCTCTATGTGATCTTTTAACGCACAGTACACCGCCACTACTCTACAAAACTATGAATAACAATACAACGGTTAATATTCCTCGGTTCCCCTCTGTCGTCATGGATTTTTCAATGCCATATCACCTCGAAGTAACGAATAAGAGCGTGCGCTAATGGGGGAAAAACTTTGGCTCTTTGACGAATCGAATGTGGTTTAGCGTTGTCTGTACTCTTACAGACAGCGATATTCGTCATCACAGTGGTCATAATGTTGTGATGTTGTTTGACCACTGTGATGATGAACATCGTCTATAAGAGTACAGACAACGCTAAACCACATTCGATTTGTTTTTTACAACGATATCAACGTCAAAGAAAATATTTATTTCAGAGCGTGACCACGATCGTGACACAAAAAAAGAGCAAGCGTTGTCTATAACTTTCTCGCAATCTGATTGGTTTATTTCCCAAAGTGAGCGTTTCTGATTAACTATTACAACAAGAATTCTGAATCGAGCGAAACGACGACTGTGTGTCAAAAATTGCCTCCGTGTGGTAACTTTCAACACTCAGTAATCCCAGTCAAAACCCGTTTATTTCACCGTACTCGCAGATGTACACTAGTCCCGATGTTGTTCTGAAGAAAAACCTACTCTCGAAGTAAAAGAACGTGTTCTAATATCGATTGCAAAAAAACAGGATCAAATTCCATTATAAAACTCTACATTGTGAACAAAGTGACAGAAAGCTAATTAAGTGTCAATCACGACTTAACAGTTTCCGAAACACACTCCCCAACCTAGTTTTCACGAAAAGTACAAAAAAAAAACGACATTAATCGAGTAACGCAACAAATGAAATGTTCGGTTCAAAGTTCAGTCTATATGAGTGTCTCAAATTCAATGTTCACTGGTCATCATTAGAAATGTCTTGGATACGTAACTCTGCTGCAGCTGCTGCATCCCGTCTGGGGCTGAGAGGCGCGACGTCCTTTGATCTGTCGCACGACAATTCCAGGGAGTACAAATGTTGTACGGCTCTCTCCAGGACGGTCTTCCGAGTTCGCACCTTAGCTGCACGAACTACGCCATCACGCCCCACAATTAGCTTTTCTATGATCCCAAGTGGCCAGTAGTTTCGGTTTCGTTCTTCTTACTTCAAAATCACCACATCTCCTACTGACAGAGGGTTCTTTGAATTTCCATGCTTCAGGCGGTATCGTTCTCGTAGCGCTCGTAAATATTCAGAGGACCAACGGCGCCAAATCGCATCTTTACTCCTTTGAAGAAATTTCGCTCGTTTCCTGAGGTCCTTTTCTTTCAGATGATACGGCTGCGGTTCTGGCAAAAAGTTGGCGTCAGCGTGGGTAGCTGTATGTCATCTTCTCCGTAGCTGAGGGGGCGGTTGTTCAGTACTATCTCAACGTCCAGGAGCACCTCACTGAGCTCGTCCCAGGATAGTTGACCTTGTCCCACTGTCTTGTAGAAGGCGCCCTTCATTACCCCGATGAGTCGTTCGAGCTGTCCGCCCCACCAGGGGGCGTGGCTCAAATTAAACTGCCAGGTTATTTCGTGAGTGCCGAGAGAGATGTTAAGCCTTTCATCTTTGCGTACTTTTTTTTAACCAGTTAGCTGCGGCGATGAGCGTTCTCCCGTTGTCTGAATAAATCTTTGTCGGCCTCCCTCTTCTCGCTATCAGGCGTTTGAGGCTTTTGATAAATTCTCCCGTTTCTAGGCTTGGTAACAATTCCAAGAATAGTGCACGGGTCAAGTTGCAAGAATACCGACCTTAAGTTGCATTGCACGGCGACATAGAGGACGGCAACCGGAAGTAAAAGATGACTGATTGGGAGCTAATTTGCATATATGCCAGCCGTCCAGCATACGTCGACTGCATGTGAAGGCGGCGGGAAAGTTGAGTTTGGCGGTGTCTCGAGAACGTGAGTTTTTATTTCAAGTTTTGGCCTTCTAAATTACTTTATTTTGACAGAAAACCACTTTAATCGGTTGCTGAATTAATGTTCAGTTGACTTCAAATGGTAAACTTTTTTTATTTATTTCATTTTTTTTTCATTTAAACGGTATTTCACGACAATGGAAGACAACACATCAAGCTGTGCAGCAAGTGCTGGGCCTTCAACTGCAAGGTGTGAATTCCCAACGATAAAATAATCAAATTAAAGTATTCTTGATCATCTGAACGTCGGCGTTTACCGGCTTTTTCTTCGTTCACGAAATGTTTGGTCCATTTGGTTATAAGCCCCCTAAAAAAGTGTTCACTGGTTAACATTTCTTCGACAAAATAAACCCCTCTTGGAACCTTGTTTACGTCTTGTGCACAAATTGTTAAGTGGTATTATTTGTTATCTTTTCAAGAAATATGGAGTGGACCGAAGAACATGATATCCAACTTGCAAGAGAATTACTTCTCCGTGAACCCTTCCGCTTTAAGCCCAGAACAGTGGAGCGTGGAAAAGTGTGGCAAGAAATTGCAAATAGGCTAAATGAAAATAGGCTCATTCGCTTTCGAGTGACAAAGTTCGTTGTCTTGTACTATGAAACGTTGTCTTGTACGATTTTCATCGTACAAGACAACGAATTCCTCATCCGATAGGACACCATTCATATACCAGTCGACCAAAAGCTCTCGGATCTCTCTTAGAGAACTCATTTTGACGAAACTTCAAGAACCTTCAATCAAAAGATCTTCGACCGTCACCGTCGACTGAAACTTAAGTTTGTTTTTCCCACCAAGTCGACGTCGTCCCTTCCCCAACCCCACGCGGACAAAGTTACCGTCCTCTATTTCGCCGTCCACCGTAACTTAAGGTCGGTATTATATCACAATGTACGCCTTCTGTTCCTTCTTTGATTTCCGCTGTAGATACTTTACAGGTCCGGTGAAGTCTACTCCAATGACGCTGAAGGGATCGTCTCCTTCGGTTCTGTCCCTTGGCAGGGGTCCGGCTGGTGGGTGAGGAGCAGCCACGGCTTGAAACCTTTTACAGCCCCAACAGTTCCTAAGAACTCGTTTGGTGAGTTTGCGAAGGCGAGGTACCCATTGGACTTCACGAACCTTCGCCATTGTAAGTCCCACTCCCCCGTGCAAAGTGGTTACATGGGCGCGCTGAACTACTTTGAAGGTATACAGGGCAGAATCCGGCAAGAAAATGGGGTATTCTCCCTGAATGCGTCCCCGGCATTCCAACACCCCATCTGCGTTTCTCTGCAGGTTTAGCTGTAACTTGTCTTCTTGGAAGTGCCCGTCACTGATCGCCTGTTGTTGCGCTCGTTTAATCCAGAAGAGTCTGCATGCGGTGATTTCCTGTGTCGACAGGGGGCCTTGGATCTTCACCGATGGGTGCTGGCAGTTGCGAATGAAACGTGAGACCCATGCGCAAACTCTGAGGGCTTTGTGCAGGTCAAACTTCTCTAGGACACAGTCAAGGTCATCACTAATTTTGATATCCGCTGCGAAGATCTCTCGTTGAACTTTCCTTTCTGCATCACTTTGTTGGCTCGCTTGCGTCACGATATCTTCTGGCCAGCTTGTTAGATCTGCTAACCACTCTGGGCCTCTCCACCACAGCTGTACATCTGTTACACTCCCACCGCGGCTACCGAGGTCGGCAGGATTCTCAGTAGAAGGTACGTGACGCCATTGAGTGTTTGGATGACTTTGAATCTTTCGCACGCGATTTGTGACGAACTGACGATATTCACCTTGGTCACGCAACCAGTGTAATGCCACTGTGCTATCCAACCAGCACTGGATGTCGGTTGCGAGCGGAAACCCTTCCAATGCTTTGTGTACGTTTGTCACCAGGTTGACAGCCATGTGTCCCGATATCAGTTCGAGACGAGGGATCGTCAGCCCTTGTTTGGCAAGACGAGACTTGGCAGCAACCAGACCTTGTGTAACGCCAGATTCTTGCGTAACAACAGCATAAATCGCAGCCCCCACGCCATGTCCACTGGCATCCCCGAAGGCGTGTAACTTTACTTCTTTGATCGGTTCCTGATAGGTTGCCAAACTGCGCGGCAGAGTGACGCTGTTTGGCAATTTGTGTTCCCAGTTTTTCCATCGATTCGCGTAAACGTCTGGCAACGGAGCATCCCAAGCGAGTTTTTGGTTGCAAATTTCTCTGTAGATCAATTTTCCCACCAGCATCACGGGCGACACCAATCCAAGTGGGTCGTAGACTTTGGCCAAATTTGCAAGAACTCCTCGCTTCGTCAACTCAGCTGTTTCAGCAGGAAAGACTACGCTTAACGTATCCTGAACTTTGTCCCATGGGAGTCCAAGGAGCTTACTCTTCCCCCGATTCAATTTGTTTTCAAGTTGCTGCTTGGCAAAGGTGGGTTCGTCATCACCGAAGTCGTCCCTAGGTCTGGTACATTTGAGTGCCATTTGTGGAGTTCAAACCTTGCGTCAGCAAAAACTTCAACCGTTTCACGTTTCAACTTCTTTGCGTCTGTCACGGTGGGTCCACCTGAAATAAAATCATCTACGTACAGGCTCTTTAATGCTTCACTGACACTTTCCGGGAGGCGGGGTCTCCATAGTTCAAGGTGTTGCTGAATAACTCCGTTTAGCAGGAACGGGGACGGGGCCAAACCGAAGACCACTCGGGTGAAACGCAAAATTTCCACTTCGCTCGAATGTACGTCTTTAATCCAATGAAACCGTAATGAGTCTCTCAGCTTGGCGGATCCTTATCTGAAGAAACGCTTTCCGTATGTCCCCTGTGACAGCCACACTGTGAAATTGGTTACGAGTTAACACGCTCCATAGCTGGTTCTGTAACGGTGGGCCAGCGTGAAGACAATCATTGAGAGATGGTGCATCATTATGGGCGTGAGCGGAGGCGTCGTACACCACCCGGATTTTTGTTTTCTCGGCGTTCTCTCGAACTACTGCTCGGTGAGGCAAGTAGAATTCTTTACCCATCGCTTCAGAAGGTGCTCTTTCGACCACACCCTCTTCTAGTTGCTCTCGGATAACAGCATTATACTGGGCTAGCATATCTGTTCGTCGAAGTTTGCGTAACAAGGAATTCAATCGGAGAAGGCTGCCGTTTTGGAGGCAGTGCGGTTTCATATCGGCCATCTGAGGAGCGCGTCAACTGTTCCTTAAACTCACTGTATACGTCTTCTTGATCACCTGTAGGACTGTCTGCAAGACCAAGTACGTCCAAAACACACAGACGCTCGTAGTCGGCAGCAGAGTTCACAGCAAGGTACACTGGAGATAAATCGGTCTCAGCACCTGGTGACATCAGCGTCCACCCAAAGCGTGTAAACTCAGCTACGGGATCTCCACGGCGACCAACTCGTAATCGCTCCCCGGTACGTATTCTCGCAAAGTCGTTTGCTCCCAGGATGAGATGGACAGGCAGCACTCTTTTGTCGTCATCATCGTCGATGTACACCCCTCTCAGATGGGTATACTTGGCCAGGACTTCCATATACTTGGGGTTTTCCAATGAGAGCAATTCCCGTTTGTCGACTTTGGTCACATTCACGTCTAATGAAAACTCATCTGTCACGGACTGCATCGACACTTTGTACTCTTGCATGACTCTCGTAGCCACACCCACAAGCGTTGCAATTTGACGAACTCCGGAAGCTTTGGGTTCAGCTTTTGTTAGATTCACAAAAGTGGATGATGCGTATGAATGGCTTGCACCGCTGTCGAGAAGGGCCCGAAACTTGTATCCTGCTACCTTTACGATTACTACGGGGTGAATGACGGCTGAATTTCCCACTTGCGAAGTGGTCATCCCCGGCTCACGTGCTTGTTGACGATCACAGATTGATGTGTGATGTTTCTTGGCACAATGACGGCAAGAAATTTTGCTGTTACACTCGATTGCTCGGTGTTTTGGTCCGGTGCAGTTGAAACAGAGCTTCTATGTCCCCAAGATGTTTTTCCTTTCATCAATTGATGTCACGCGATGACACTCGAGACCTCTGTGCGTGGGGTCCTCATAGTACACGTGTTTGTTGCGTTGCATAACTTCTCCGAGCTATCTGATCACGTTTCGAGTGTGGCGTTTCATCTCGATGATCTTCACTTGATTCTAGTGGATTTCGACGTATCCCGGAGCCCAATGCGTCACAAAGTTTGACAAAATCCCAGTTTTGCCAATCGTCGTCGTTTCGGACCAAATCCCCGCGAATCCCAGCTAACTTGTCTATCGTCAACGCCACATTTCCTCTGACATCTCCCAGCTTTCTCATTGTTTCCAGTGATTGTACATTGTACCGCAGTTGTTCGTAAAACTGATGGATTTTTTGTGGATTTATTCCTTTAATCCTGGGCAGATCAAGAATATTTTGTACGTAAGCTTTCACAATTTCGCTTTCCTTGCCATAACGATCCATTAAGATACTTTTCGCTCGATTGTACCCTTCCGCGGTAAATGGGAGCCCGTCGATAGTTTTTCGCACCTTGAGATCCCCACTTCTTTGAGATAAGAAAATTTGTTATCGCGACCATCCCAGTTTTGTCAATAGCCTCAGTGAATTGGCCCCAAAACCGATTCCAGTAGAGGTATGTCCCATCGAACTTTGTAATAGAGAGCTTGGGAAGATTAGCAGCGGTACTAGTACCTTGTGCTTGTTTGGCGTCTTGACTCTCGGTGGAAAAGGAATCTTGTTGATCTTTCTCTTAAAGCTCTTTGTGGTATCTGAATTTTCTCTCTATCAGCTCTTTCTCGAATTCGAGTTGCTCTTGTCTTGCCTTTTCTGTCTCCCTTCGTTCAGCCTCTGTGAGGAATGCAGCCAGTTTATCGACATCTTCATCAACCATTGCGATTTTGTTCTCTATCTCTTCACTCCACGCGGTAATTGCGATCGCGTCTTCGCCGTCTTCAATTTTCATTTCTTCTAGTTTTCGCCTCGCTTCTTCTGTCGAGTTTCCAATTGCTTGAAACGACTGCACGTGTCGTTTGATGCGGTTGCTGTTTTTACTTGTAAGGTCTGTTTCCGTCTTGTCCCGTGTCATCTGTAGCTGAGTGAGTTTCGTTTGTAACTCCCGTTTTGCGGCTTCCATTATGCGTTTTCCTAAGCCTGAAGATTTGGATCCTTTTCTCTTGTCCGAGATTTAGTCGCTCACTTGTCCCGTCGGAGGTGCCAGGTGTCAAAAATTGCCTCCGTGTGGTAACTTTCAACACTCAGTAATCCCAGTCAAAACCCGTTTATAGCACCGTACTCACAGATGTACACTAGTCCCGATGTTGTTCTGAAGAAAAAACTACTCTCGAAGTAAAAGAACGTGTTCCAATATCGATTGCAAAAAAACAGGATCAAATGCCATTATAAAACTCTACATTGTGAACAAAGTGACAGAAAGCTAAGTAAGTGTCAATCGCGACTCTCCATAGGGACCAAGTGAGATTGAAAAAATGTGGCCCAAGGTTGGAAAAATGGAACCCTTGATATTTCGCCCAGAGATAACCTATGGTATGCTAAGAATCGTGATATAAGTCTTAGGTTCTAGAGTTTTTACATTTTTGAGAAAATTACGAAAAACCGTCGACAACCCGTGAAGCCGAAAAGTCACAGAAATGAGGTCAAATTTCATGATCAGATAATCGAACTTGCGTGAAGGCGCGTAGCAAATTATGGTTTTCCTTAGTTTACAATTTTATTTAGGAGGTATTGCTAAGCTGCTTTGATGATATTTTAGACTTACAATTAGAATTCCGAATTCCTGGAGAGCAAGCGAAGAGAACCGAAATTTCAAGACTTTGAAAATAAAAAATTCCATACAGTTTTCAAACATCTCAAAACATACTCGGTATTACGTAGAATTCTTTCAAAATTCAATTCTAGCAAGTACAAGAACTGTTTTTGAACGTGATATAATTTTTTTCTTGGCAAAAGCTATTTCTGAGGCGAGCGGCCCCATGCAAGTTGACCCAATTTGACCTTTCGAAGAGATTTTGTTTAACCAAGAAATGTAAACAATTCGACTAACCTTAGCTCGCTTTCAAAGAAAATTATTGAAAAACCCTGCCATTTCCCATTAAAACTACCCAGTAAACCTGAGAGAATACTTCGATGGCTACTTCCCTTCCAAATGGGTGTTTGAAGGTAAATGATGTTGACTTTCTCCGATAATTTTTCCATTGCTTTCTTGTTGCCGCGCTTTATAATTTAGGGTCACATCTTGACATCGAGCTTGTACGCCGGTTCCACGCTAAGCTTTTCCGGAAAATCAATCCATATGTTGCAATATCTACCTCTCAGTAAGCAACCTCTTGATTGATATTCATTTAGTTTCCTGTATAATAAAAGAAATTCCTAATCGCAAGACGTAAATCTCAGTCTAGTGAGTGATAACGCAATCTTTCCTTCGTCACTTCCGGACCAGGTGATTAATTTTTTTTCTGACGGAGGAGGGGGAAAGAAGTTTTCCAATGCAAAAATTTATTTTTCTTGTTAATGTTGCACGCAATGCATTTAACGGTTCATTACATCCCCTGCAGCATCTTAGTGACATAGATTCTAAGAAAGAAGTCTGTATGACAGTGCGCCCACGATTGACGTACGCTTAGGTTAGGGCTTGGCGTGGTATTTGGGTCGTGATACTGGAGAACGTATCCCTATGATTACCCTCCTCCCATCCCCCTACCCCACCCTTGTGCTAACTTTGGGTTTTACTTATCCGCTTTGCAGCGACACATTTGACAGTACGCCTCAATTTTGTCTGCATAGGGCTCTTTACGTTTGATGGATACATCAACAGCAATGTCAAGCCCGGCGCAAATGTCTTTTAGTTTTGCAACCGATAACTTGGTCGTGTTGAGTTTTCCTCCTGAGGTCATCTCGCATAGATTATATTTATCCCACATGATGGGGTGTCCTGGCAAAAGTTCCCGAGAAACCTCACTCGTCAATTCGATGGTTGCCTCCTGGGTGGCACATTCAATCTCCTCTTCAAGATCATCATCGTTAAAGAGAGACTTCTTTGCCGCAAGTCTGGAGAAGAATCCAGCGACCTGAGATGCAGTCAGAAACTCTTCACTACTGAAAATCCGTTTCCCCTCCGAGTCCACGGCAGACATCATAGAGCGCGAAACTGATGCAGGATCACTTTTTCTTCCTGACCGCTCACCTTGTTGAAATTTCTCAGTCAGGTACTTCTTTTGCTTGTACGTAAATCTACATCTACGGGAAGCACTTGACCTGAGCGCCCAACCCTTTGGTAGGATGTCGTGAGAAGACGGCGGTTCTGCAACTGCGTCCAGCTCGGGAACAGCTTCGCATTGCCCCTCAAGCCTTTGAGCATATCCAACTGCAGCCCTATCCAGTAGAGCACATCGCTCAAGAACACGTTGGTGTTTTCCACAGTCTAAATGCCGCTGCATTGATGAATATCTCACAAACGTTTTGACACAACCCTCCTCAGGACAACTGAAGATCGCCGCGTTGCTGTCTTCCTCTTCGATATTCAGAGGTGGATCTGGATCTGGATCTCGAACCGATGCTTTTATGCGCCTCTCTTGACAGCTGTAAATGCGCTTGAGTAAGAGCGAGTAACTCCGGTAAGGGTCGGTTGGTCAGATGGGGATGGGCAATGCAATTTGTCTGTAGGGATGAGTTTACCATCGCCAATACCATACGCCCTCCAAACTGGTAGCCCCTCTTCCTTGTACTCGACATTACTGAGCTGACTGATACCCTCTATCTTTGAAGATAGCCCCTTCGGGACTTGGACGGTCTCACACAATGCTACGTTAACACCAGGAACTCCACCAGAAGAGAGTATCGCGTCTCTCATCTGCTCAGGCGTCTCGATATCATTTCCAGCCTTAAGATAAATCCTCATATGTGACTTTATAGTCGCAGCCTTCCGATCACATGCCGCCTTGCCCCCTTGTGGATCAGAAAAATCTAGACGCCTGATCTTGACACCTTCTTCATGGCCAAGGGCCGCTGCACAGACGAGAGTGGTTCCGCAGTGATAGCAGCCGGCATTATCCTGCCGATAACAAACGGTCTTGAGCCCGGGCATGGCGATCTTCAGTTGCTGAATAACATCGGCCATAACGGCAAGGAATGCGCAGCTGTCCTGACTACAGGACTTGAAAATGTGTGCGAACGTTAGCATCTGCAACTCTCTTCCCTCTCGTCTTGTGGCAACTGTCAAATGCCATGGGATCCCGCGTTTACCGAACCAGTAACCAGTTTGTCTGACTTTCTCTATACTTTCGAGGAAGATATTTCATTTCCCAATCTTGAACAATTAAAACAGACGACTCATCAATTGCTTCCAAAAGCTGCACTCTGGCGCCATCCTGATTAACGTAACGGATGAGATGAGACTTCCACGCCAATATAGCGGTCTTTCCATTCTTGACTCGGAATACAAGTTCTTCCTTCGTGTTGGATGTCATGTTTTGGCTTTGCGCAACCAAACCTTCCTCGATGTCACTCAGAGTTGACGCCAACGTAGCGCAGCGCTCACACACGTCACTGTGATCGTGATCACATGTGGCCTGGAACGAAGGCTCCTTCGGGTCACTTAAAGCGTATGACCTGCAATGATCCGCCACTGTAGAACTCTGGGAAACGTGGACCTGCAATAAACGTTTGAAAAAACTTATAATTAAGAAGCGCTGATTTAAAGAGAACTAAGTAGAATGATAGAGAAGATTTCTCGCATGACTGTCAGACTTGTGTTCACTTCATTTTCCTATTGATTGAGGGGCTTGGTCTGTTGTCAGTGAGCCAATCAAATGGCGAACTAAACCCAAACGAACGTTTACTCATGCCACTACTAAACCCAAGTCAGACATACTTCGCCTCCTGACTGATTTGTTGTTTAATGCATTCCGCTCCTGGTTGGCTCAGGAATTTTATTTGCGGTTAGTTCTACAGTCAAGTGAAATCCGCTCTAACATTTTGTCATCATATGTTCCGTATGGACTGACTGACACGCCCGTTGAGTTAATACTTTATAGTAATCAGCCTTTGACTGCCGGACAGTAGAACCATGAAACTGACAAATATTTAGCGGTAAATAGCGCCAACTGAACAAAATAAAACAGTACAGATGCTATTTAATGGTATTTCGATTAAACTGCTAGCAAGTGGTAGAGGATGTTTTTTAACGCGGAAAACCCGGAGTGTGTGATCGCAGACGCCATATTGGACGCACAAGGCAAAGATCTGTGGCGAGTGACAGCGAGGTGGATGGATCTACCTTGCACGGGTCAAAGTCGCTTTTAAGGTACCGCTTGCTTGTGCGTAGATTGGTTTCCTGTCGTTTCGCCCATCCCATGCCTTGTCCTACATCTCCAAGGGTTTCAACACACAGATCATCAAATGCTTCCGCACCCGCAGAACTAACATAATCGAGGCCTTGAACCGATGTCCGAACAGACGCAGCGCACGTGCTCAAAATCCGCAGAAGGGTAGCGCGGCTTAGTGGCGTGAAGCCAGACTCTTGGCAATAGGTCATATACTGGATGACTATTCGCTCTGGGATAATCATCCGTATGACGTTTGGAACCTTGATAGTCTCCTTCGTCGATAACTTGATTATTCTTTCGCCAAAAGGCAAATCTTGGATAATATGGGGACTAGTGATGAACGCTATGAAGTGGTCGATTTGAGCAGTGGATACTCTCATCCTTGGCGTCGGAACTGTTAGCACTGGTGCCCCCCTTCCGTATACTAAACAGTGGCGTCTGGCCTCAGTGCAACGATACTGAGATAAATCGGGTATCCAGTGTCGAAGCTGATTCAGTGTCAACTTATCAGCCATAATGGACAGGACCTGCCGACGCGTCTCCCAGCTGTCGGCTGCGCGGTAGCACTCGGCGAGTGCGCTCATCATGGTTTCGTCGACTGAACTGCTTGTGGCTTCCTCTCCGTTACATTGTAAGGTTATTTGTATGACACCAGAGGAATAGACTGCCTTGAAGAGAGAACCACTATCACTTGGAGCTATGTCTTGTAGAAGTGTAGATAGACTTTGACCTGCCTTTCGCACGTAGTATCGTCGTGTTCTTTCACTTGCTTCTTCCCAAGGCCGCTGTAGCCGAGAACGAATGGGACTGATTCCTCGAGTGCGCAAATAATCATTGAGTGGGTCAGTGGTCTTGGACTTTGGTTCGCGCTTTGTTGTACCTGGTGCGCTGTCAAAGGAGATCTCCCCAGAGGAGGACGAGTCGTCGCTAGGTGGCAAATAGAAGCTTCCTCCTGGGGTAGCTGGGGCACTGTGTTCAGGACGAGTTCGAGTCGTCTCCTCAGCCTAGAACAGCAACGTCAACTGTTATATTGCGCACGGTTCATGAGGCTTATCCATGTTAATATATAGAAAACAAGGTGTGGCATAAATGATTGAAAATCTTTAGAAACAACCATAACTATAGCGTCGCTAAGTATAATTAGGGAGATTAAAAAAGGGCGACACAGAATCAGAGTTGTATGGTAACTTAATGAAATTCAGACTATGATCCTGTATTATAGTTACGTGTAAGATCAATGGTATGTGCGAGACTCCCAAAATAGCTGGTACTTACCAAAGAAAGCTCATGAATACTCTCTGAAAGGGCAATAAGTTGTCGGTCTTGGCAATCGGCTCTGACATGTTCTCCAAGAGTTATCCTACATTCACTACGTATTCCTTGAAAACAGATAAAACAATAACAAATATTGAATAACGATTCAATTTTAGTGTTCAGCATTGCTCTTTCGAATGTGACTTAGCTTTTATGAAATGTAATGTAGCACTGCAGTCTATAGATTTTATTGGAATGGACACTTACCGGAGCCGACTGGAAGAAATATTCCAGTAACACGCAAGATTAATCTGGAGATTGTAAAGATGTTATGATGCCAAAGGCCCTTCGGGCTTGCGCAGTAGAATGAGTTATATCCCGGATGTAGTTGTTGTTGTATTACGGCTAGTAATGGTGGGCTTTTATAAGCTTGATTAAACTGTTGTGTTATCATCGTTTGGTCTCGTTTGGACTACGCTACAGAGATGTCTTTACTGATTCCACGATCCCTAGTACGGGATTTGCGGACGTGTTTCGACAGCTGGGCTGGTATACGGCAACGCGCCAAACCCCTTCGCCACCCAATTCCCAGCGAAGAACGATGAGCGGGACAAATATCCATGTCAGAAATATTGGAAGGGAAACTGAAAATTGAAGACCTTGCTAGAATCAGTTCCACTTCAGTGTCTACGCCGCTGCCGGTCATCAGCCCTAGAGAGCTTTTGTGGCGTGATACATCTTTGTTACAAGTTAGCAAGAGAACTAAATCTTGGACTTCAGAGCTTCGAGGATCTTGACCGCATTTGCCACCAACTAGCAGCTGAAAACTTGAAAAAAATTACTTTAGACTTTTTACTTTAGAAAAGTACTTTAGACTTACAATTATAATTCCGAATTCCTGGAGAGCAAGCGAAGAGAACCGAAATTTCAAGACTTTGAAAATAAAAAATTCCATACAGTTTTCAAACATCTCAAAACATACTCGGTATTACGTAGAATTCTTTCAAAATTTAATTCTAGTAAGTACAAGAGCTGTTTTTGAACGTGACAGTTTTTTTCCTGGCAAAAGTTATTTCTGAGGCGAGCGGCCCCATGCAAGTTGACCCAATTTGACCTTTCCAAGAGATTTTGTTTAACCAGGAAATATAAACAATTCGACTAACCTTGGCTCGCTTTCTGAGCAAATTATTGAAAAAACCTGCCATTTCCCATTAAAACTACCCAGTAAACCTGAGATAATACTTCGATGACAGCTTACCTTCCAAATGGGTGTTTGAAGGCAATTAATTTTGATGTTCTTCGCTAATTTTCCTGTCTCGCTGTCGCGCTCAGCCACCGTCCTTCTCATACGGCTAGGGAATTTTCTAAGTGTCACCTTTCACTGGCTTGGGCAATATTTTTGTAGGACCTGGATCCATGTGTTGCATATAAAGTATCCTCTGGGTATCTATTGAGTTTTGTATTGAATAGTTCTTATGAAAAGAGGCAAGAACTCAAAAATAGACGCCGATCGATGTCACGCAATCTTTACATCTAAGTGATCACGTGCCGCAAATACATCCGCCTCCATTTTTTTTGTCTTGCTCTTGCTCATTTCTTCATTTTCTTCCTTACTAGCATACATTATTTGTAATCACAAGCTTATTTCGAAGAAGAGTTCTTTGTATGTAATACTTTGAATCGATGTATATACTTTTCCCATTTTCTAGTCACTGTGCAACAAACTAGAAATCCTATCTAGATTTAGCTCCAAAAGTCAACCCATTGTTAATGATTTCCTAAAGCTAGATAAAAGGGAATAGTAATATATATATATATGTATATCTGAAAAAGGGCTAGTTACTGGCCGTAAAGCGAGTTTTTGGAAATTGTATTAATTTTATTTACCAATTTGCCCATGGCAGGTGAACACGCAAATAGGTCCCCTTCGTGGCGCATCTAACTTTTTAGGAATTATGTTCAACAAGATACCTTTTGATGCAGAAGTAGACGCACGCTTTGACATGATTCTCGAAAAATGTCCCTTTGGAAACTGAAAATGATTTGCTTTTGGGTTCGCAAAAGACATGTTTCTTTTCGAACGAACAAGGAGCTCGTAAAACTGTTTTGAGAGTTGCCATCGAGAGAGGTCTAACTTTAAAACAGATTATTACCAAACGGAAATAGATCTGTGGTTTGTTTACCTCTAAAAAATTTCTAAATATAGAATTCTCACGGTGTTTGAGCTGTGATCTTCGATCGCCCGCCCGATAAGCGAAGCTAGCACGTGCGAGGCTCCTAACTTTTTCTTAAATTCGGTAAACCTTATTACGCGGACAAAGTCCACTGGATTTACATCCTTACAACTTTACAAAGATAGGCGCAGAAAAATAACTTTAGGTCTTTTGAAGTGTATTGTATAACCTTGAGCGCTCACTTTGTCAAAAAAAACAACAACAACAACAACAGCAACAACAAAAAAACATTATTTACAATTCGGCATCCCCAGCAATTAGGACGCATGTGTTTACTTCAGCCGAAATTGAGTCATTTGCTTTGCGTCATCGGTTGAAAAATTGGAAGATGGAGAGAAATTGCAGCTTAGCAATACCTCCTAAATAAAATTATAAACTAAGGAAAACCATAATTTGCTATGCGCCCTCACGTGAGTTCGATTATCTGATCATGAAATTTGACCTCATTTCTGTGATTTTTCGGCTTCACGGGTTGTCGACGGTTTTTCGTAATTTTCTCAAAAATGTAAAAACTCTAGAACCTGAGACTTATATCACGATTGTTAGCATACCATTGGTTATCTATGGACGAAATATCAAGGGGTCCATTTTTTCGACCTTGTGCCGCAACTCACGCGGTGGTTACGGAGAGTTGCTCTTAACAGTTTCCGAAACTGTGAAGGGGTGGAGGCAAAATGGCAAGAAGAGCATTAAAAAGGTATGGAAGAGAAACTTGAGAAAACAAAGCAAGAAATTTTAACGAGGGAGAGGTATTTTTTAAATCTTATTTTAGCTGCGTCGTTTTTGAAACTGTGAAGTAGTAGATTTAGCGTAAGAGACAATGATCCGTGTATCGTGCCTAAGCCGTCATTCGTCGAAAGGAAAACAGGCAGCTGTTTGGCCTGCATTGCAGCCGTCTTTTGGGATGTGGAAGACTAAAACTCTCCCGATGTCAACCAGTTTGGGTTTCATATTGAGAGATGACGAAGACCGAAATACGTGTAATCTTCCATAATTTTTCTTGTATCATATTTTTGCTACATCATTTTTTAACCTAACAGATTTGGCAGAAGAATTTTTGGCAGAAGAATTTTATTTTATTTTCATATTAGTGAAGATGTTGATCGAATAAAGTATGAGTTGAATGACAAGCAAAAGTGTGTACTGATTTACAAGATCGGATGTTTCAAGTGCGCGGTTGATTTCCTTCTTAAACTGCCCAATTGATCTAATCGCCCTAATACCTTCAGGAAGAGAATTCCATAGTAAGGCACCGCTATAGCTAAAGCTACGTTTCAAATAGTTAGTACGCGGCTTGGGTAAGTTTAACTTACGGAAAGAATCACGCAAGTCATACTCTATGTGTCGCTCGCTGAATAATATGCAAGTACACTGGGGCTAACCCGTTGGGGGACTTAAACATCATTATAGCTTTCTGCTTTCTTCTTTTTAATGATAGCTGGTCCCACTTCAATGTTTCGAGAAGCAGGCTTGAGTTTACATCGCAGTTGGCTTGCAGAATAACCCTAGTTGCTCGGTTTTGCAATTTTTGTAGTTTCTCACATAGATAAAGCTCAATCCATCCCAAACGGGGGCACAGTAATCGAAATGAAGTTGGATTAAAGCGCTATATACTTGTACTGCAGTGGATTGAGAGATAAAGGACCTAATGCGCCTCAGAGCACATATTGCCGAGGATATCTTTCTGCATAGTTTTCTGATGTGATTGGACCATGAAAGTCGGTAATCAATAATCAAACCTAATGATTTGGCATGCTCAACCCTACTAATTGGTTGGTTGTCTAATTGGATAAAGTTCACTACAATTCTCTGCAAGGAACTTCTGATGAGAACTAACCACCATAAACTCAATTTTCGTGATGTTTAGACTAAGCTTATTTGCTTTTAGCCAGCTATAAAGATTGGTAAATGAAAGAAATGACTATGAAGTGCGGGTTAGAAATGAACTGAAGAAATGATCCTCACACTTTCTGGACAATTTAAGCAATTGTCTCTTATGTGCACTTGAAAAATTCAAGTGACTCCAACGGGATTCGAACCCACGACCTGGGTAAGTTTAACTTACGGAAAGAATCACGCAAGTCATACTCTATGTGTCGCTCGCTGAATAATATGCAAGTACACTGGGGCTAACCCGTTGGGGGACTTAAACATCCAGAAAGAGGTCGTGGGTTCGAATCCCGTTGGAGTCACTTGAATTTTTCAAGTGCACATAAGAGACAATTGCTTAAATTGTCCAGAAAGTG
>BLFK01000886.1:158568-176690 GCA_014634185.1 Astreopora myriophthalma
GGAAAGTTTAACTTGGTATGTCCATTTTATAATAGAGAAAGGGAAGGGGGGCGTACTTTTAGAGTTTGTGGAGCTAAGTTATGGAACAGGATTCCTCTTGATATGCGAAAGAAGGACACCACAGGCGCATTTAAGAATGCTCTTAAAAAATATTTTTTATGTTAGTTCTTGTGTGTATAATGTTTTTATATTCTTAAATCTTAATGTGATCTTAAGATTGTATCTTATAGTATTTTTAATTCTATTTCATCGTGTCAATTATTGTTGTTTTAAATATTTTAATTATGATTGAGGGCTATAGTTCATCAGTTTTTACTGTTACCTTCACTAAATAAAGTTGCTGCTACCACTACCACTACCACTACCACTACGACTACGCCTACGCCTACGACTACGACTACGACTAGGACTGCGACTACTACTACCTCTGAGACAGCCTACTCTAAAATGTGAGGGTGAATAAAGATGTGACACGATATGATGGTGACAGTCATTTGCTGGATGAAACTGGTTACGGCTTGTGATGTACCTAACATTAATTATAATTATTTATTTATTCATTTTCTTAATGATCATCTGTTCTGGTTTTATTACGATCACATGCCAAGCTAGTATGATTTTATTGAGACAATGAATGAACAAGAGGATATTTCAAATAACGAATTGAAATGTGATCATCGCTGTTAGTAATGCAACTTAAGCAGTTGCAAAGAAGCCTGAAAAACAATCCATGCTTGAATGGGACTTGAGAATGGGAATTGAGATTGTGCTGCACGGTGCTCTACCAACTGAGCTATCAAGCCAACTGGGAGCTGGTCACTTGCGAGTTTGTGTTATGTATATCCCATCATTAACTGCGATTATCACATTTCAATTAATCACATATCCGCAATATATGGAATATATGAAAATATATGGAAATTTTTTTTTCATAATCATTCTTCATTGCATATTTCAAATAACTAGCATCACAATGTATCAATTTCTGCACCTTCTTTTTCACCACCCTGTGAGGTTTGGAAATAAGTGATGCCTCAGGTGATGACAGCCTGGCAGCTTGCCTTTTGTCTTGCTCTCTGCAAAATCAAGCAATGGGGGGATGTTACACATACATAAACCTACATGTACGTGTCAATAATAGAAGTAACTTGAGCCACAATTCTCAGGCTACTGGTCATCCCTAGTAATGGGAGTAATAGTGGACCATCAAATAAAAAAAAAATAACTTTTCTCAAAGTAAGCAATCCTTACTTTGAGAAATTAAAGCTTCAGAATTCAAGAAAATTAAAGCTTACAATTTTGGTAGTCAGGTTTTAAGCAAACAAACTTTCGAAATTGAAGGAAAAAGACAAGTCTTTTGATTGCAGTAGCACTTTAAGTATTCTGGTTGTCGCGTAGTTTCTGCGAACTTAAATTTTTTCATGACACTCTAACAAATGAAGCAATGTGTTTTTTTCCCTTGGGAAAGGAAGTAATTCATCAATTCTATCACCGCGAGCGTGATAAATATGAACTGATTATTATTCAAGAATGCACAAGTTTTAGGCAAGGTGTGTGAATATTCTAGCTGCAAACAAAATGGATTTGTAGTTTTAGTGTTCTAAACAATTCTTGGTTGGTGCATGATTTTGTAGTCTCAGCAAAATTGGACTGTAGTTTTGCATTCTCGGTGACACTGGTGGTTTCCTTTCTCTAGGTGGACTCAAGGGTATCTCTGAGGTCTCTGTATTGACATTCCCCTCTAAAACAACATGTGATCTTGTGTCTTGTTGGTCCAACTCCTTGCTCCTTGTCAGGTATTTTCCTACCTCACATTTCTCTTATTAAGTTCACTCCTTCCAGTCGCATCACAGTGACTTCATTTCCGTAGTTCCATAGTTGTTTCCATAGTGATTTTTAAGGTATCTCCCCTAGGTTAATAGCTTGTTTTCCTTCCTCTTTTCTAGTGGAACTTGATCACCTGGAGCTAGACTATTTTCTTGTGCTCCCCTCCTTTCACTGGGAAAGTCATTTTGGCACTCTACCTCCCTGTTCAGCTGGGGTTGCAGTGGTGTGGAAGTTCTGTGCTGTATGCCATTTGTTTTCTGGAGTTGTTCAAATTCCTTGGAGGCAAACTGTGGACCAATGTCTGTTTTCAGTGACTTTGAATGGCAGGCCATGTGTTCAGACTTCTGATGACACTGGTGGACCTTGCAGACTTTATGATGTTCACTTCAAAACATTGGCTATAGTAGTCTATGATGACAAGACAGTTCCACATGACAAGAATGCTTCACAATTCCAGTTTCCCCTGTTCCGGAGATTGTTGTTTCCTTCAGTGTGATCTCTTCTTTTCTTGCCCTGGCCTCATTTAACGCAATAATCTCTCAAGCTTCTTCCGTTTGTTGTTTAGTGAGCTGGAGCAAAGCTATCTGTTTCTGGAGTTCCTCCTGTTGTTGTCCTTGTTCCAGTTCCAATTTCTCCAACCATTCATTTCCATGTGGTGGCCATGCGGAACGGCCGCGTCATTCTGAGCTCTGTGCTTATTCCGTATTTATACCTTTATTTTCGTATTTGCGGGTTCTCAAACTGCACTAACAGTCCTAAGATCAATTCTGCTGACTCTGAAGGGGCCCTTGATCTGAAAAGCACCATTCCAAGCAAAGAAATTCTGAAAAATGGAGTTTCAATCACGTTTGCATCGGGAACCAAGGTCGCCATGTGCGAGAGCAAGAGAAAATTTCTTCGACGAAGATTACTCTACTCTTCTAATGGGAGTCAAAGTTTTAACCCGGTGATAATACAGATCATCCTTAGCGGCGACGTTCACCCACAACCTGGCCCAAACTCAAAGCAAAAGCAAAATTCTTGGTCTGGACAAGATCCTAAAGAAAATCATTCAACCGGGTCCGTGGATGGCCAACATGCAAATTCGTGCATCAAGATTGCTCATTTGAATATTCGTTCGTTGAAGTCTCGCGAACACTTTCTTCTTCTACAACATACCATCGAAGAACATGACTTTGATATATTTACTATATCTGAGACTTGGCTTGACTCGACGGTTGATAATCAAGTCATGCAGATTCCTGGATTTGTATTCTTCCGCCAAGATCGGGGAGAACATAAAGCTGGTGGCGGCCTTGCGGTATACATCAGAGACACATTCAAGGCGACACTCCTAAAAGACGCCACGGGAATTAGCGACGAAAATTTCCAACAGCTCTGGATAAAAGTTCAAGTGCGACAATGCAAATCAATTTTTATTTGTACTGTCTATAGACCACCTAGCACCACATCAGCTTTCAGCGATAGTTTGTCAAGAAGTCTCCTGAATGTGTTACTGCTTGGCTATGACATCATCATTCTGGGTGACCTAAATTGTAACACTCTCGATGATACAGCGGATAGTCGAACTTTGAAAGAACTTTGTGCTAGTTTCAACCTGACACAATTAGTGAAGGAACCGACTAGAATTACAGAAACAAAGCGCTCGCTAATTGATGTTATTATGATTACCGATCCTACCTTAGCGGAGTCTTGCTCAGTCATTATGTCCTCAATAAGTGATCACAACTTAGTAGAAGTTACGTTGAGGATAAATCGCCCTAAAGTCAAAGCCAAATACGTCACTACAAGAAGCTATTCCAGGTATGCACCTGATAGCTTTTGCGAAGATCTCTCTCTTGTTCCGTGGCACATGGTATACTTCTTTGATGACATTGATTCTCAAGTGGAAACATTCAATTCTCTCTTCTTGGACGTCCTGGATCAGCACGCGCCCATTAAACGTATAAAGATCAAGTCTCGCTCTAATCCGTTCGTAACACCAGAAATTAAGCAGCTCATGAAGACCAGGGATCGTTGGCACAAGAAAGCCATTCAGACAAACGACAAACTCTGCTGGAACGGATATCGCTTCTTTCGACAAGAAGTGAAACGAGAACTGAGGCTTGCTGAAAAAATCTATGTAAGAAACGAAATAGCTGACAGTAGAGGTAATACAAACGCCACTTGGAAGATCTTAAATCGATGTATGTCTCGTGGTATTGCTAAACGTCCACGCACTTTTGAGGACCATGGGACTTTGGCAAATAAATTTAATAAGTATTTTACTTCAGTAGGAGAACTTACTGCCAAAAAAGCGAACTTGATAGCAAAGGAACACGGTTTGGATAAAGATTATGGTCTTAGGGAAGAAAGTATTGATATTGGCCTGCATGCTGAAACAGAAGGATTTGAGTTTCAAGAGGTAAAAGAAATTGATGTCAAGTCTGTCATTAAGAGTTTAGCTGCCAACAAAGCACCAGGATATGATAAGATCTCTGCACGAGTCCTGAAAGACAGTTATGAGAGCATTGCACCTGTGATTACCAGCCTGGTGAATAATTCGTTTAAGGTGGCTGCTTTTCCTAAAGCATGGAAAATTGCTGAGGTGATACCTGTACCCAAAGAAGGAAACTCAGAAGAACCAGCCAATAACAGACCGATTTCATTGTTACCCATCCTATCGAAAGTAAGTGAGAGACTGGCACACAAGCAGTTTTCGGAATTTTTGACAAAACATGATAAACTGTCGATCTATCAGAGTGGCAACAGAAAAATGCATTCGACAGAAACTGCCCTCATAAATGTTACAGACAACATTTTGAAAGCAATTGATGAAAAGGCAGCGTCATTACTAGTACTGCTTGATATGTCAAAAGCTTTTGACAGCCTTAATCATAATCTGTTATTAAGAAAACTACGGAATCTGGGTCTCAAAACTTCTGCAACTTCCTGGTTTAGTAGCTATCTATCCAGTAGATATCAAAGAGTACGATACGAGGATTCAGTCTCAGAATTGTTACCTTTAACAAACGGAGTACCTCAGGGGTCAATTTTGGGTCCTGCGCTTTTTTCTATCTACATTAATGATTTAATCAGTGCTATTACCCACAGTCAAACCGCTGCCTATGTTGATGATAATCAATTGCACTTTAAATTTCCCGTATCAGACTCATCAAGTGCTATAGCTGCCGTAAATCAAGATCTTAGGAGCATCAGTAGATGGTGTGCAAAAAATTCTCTACTTATAAACCCTGACAAGACAAAATTAGTGGTTATTGGCTCAGCACAACTTCTTAAGAGGCTACCTCATATCTCCTTATCCCTGCTAGGCAAAACCATTTCACCAGTTTCGTTTGCTAAGGATCTTGGGGTATATGTTGATCAACATCTTACCTATGATGTACATGTTACCAAAACAGCCTCTAGTTGCATGAACCAGTTAGTACAAATAAGTAGAATTAAACACCTCTTAGACAAGAAAACAATTTTACTACTTATAAATAGCTTTGTTTTTAGTAAACTTTTTTATTGTTCGTCAGTGTGGGGGAACACATCTAAACGTAATCTACACAAACTGCAGTTGGTACAAAATTTTGCTGCCAGAATTGTATTAGGGTTAAGGAAGTTTGACCATATCTCTCAGGGACGGAGATCTCTTAGATGGTTAGATGTTACGGAGAAGGTTTTATTTAATGACTTAGTTTTAACATATAAATGCGTAAATGGTTTAGCTCCAGACTATTTAGGTAAATATTTTGTTAAACGTTCAGCGGTTCATAACAGGAACACAAGAGGATGTAACAATTTTGTGATCCCCCGATGTAGATTGTCAATGGGACAAAGGGCATTTTACTCTCGGGCTCCACTGAAATGGAATGGGCTACCCGACTATATTAAGAACACTAAAGGAATTGATATTTTTAAGCGGACACTTTTTCATAATATGTTCTATACGAAGTAATTTTGAATAGATTTTGAATGATTTTGAATATATTTTGATTTTAATTAAATTACTGTAAATAAGTTTTCTTTTCTTTTAACATTGTGACTGAAAAGCCCTATTGAAGGGAGTCTCAATAAAGTATGTATGTATGTATTTACGGATTTCCATCTTGCTTGCTGAAATGCTGTCAGATAGCACTTTGAGCAGGGAAGCAAGATGATTTCGCGACTTTGTTAATCTCGTCTTGCCACATGTTTTTTGATGTCGAAGGATTGAAATCTTGCCTTTCTTTCCATTCTGTCTCAGTTCCTTGTTTGTCTCCAGGTTTGTCCGTCATGTCTTTTGCCACTTTGCTGTTTTTACCTTTTTGACTTTCCATGGCTTTTTCACCGGTCACTGTTACAGTTTGCTTTCAATTCCTGTTTTCTCGACCTCTCTTCTGGCAATTATCTACTGATCCCCTCTGTGCCTCCAAAATTTGTTCTCGAAGTAGAACAGTGGAGAGAAGCACTAATCAGAATGACACTAGGAAAACCAAGAAGACAATCTCTGCAACCTTGCTTTAATCTCACACAAAATTCGCCCTTTTTGAAACAAAAATGTGCAACAGAAAATTTAATTGAAGCGCACATTCGCAACAATTTGTGACATTTATTCAATTTGCATTTTGTACAATGGTTACATTTTATTGTACACTTTAATATTTAATAATTGTAAAGTGCTTTGGCTTGTGAATTGTAACCTTCGAGTTACATGCACGAAATCTTCAAATCAGAGTTAAGCATCAAACTATGTCTGATTGTCCACCTCAAGGGTTGTCCAATACACCCTGTTTGAGAACACGTTATTGAAGAGGCTTTTTTGTGTGTGAAATGTAGCTATCCTATAAAATCTTAATAACTAGGAAGGTTTGTCAACAATGTGAAGAATTATGGAACAATTTAACATTCAAAAGCTAATCTAGATGCACAAGTCTTTAGCCTAGCCTTAAAACAGTCCATAGCCTTGCTCTCCCGAGTAGCCTGCAGGAGACTGTTCCATATTTTTGAAGCAAGTCATCCTCACTGACAGAGTTACCTCAACCATCTGCACCACCAACATTTCAGAGCTTTGATGGCTGAGTACTGGCCCTGCTTTCTTTTCTATGACAACAAACAGTACAGTCCATGGACAATCTTTATAATGTAGTTCTGTTTCAAACTCACCAGCAGTGTTGAAGGGTTTCTCAGAGCCATCACGTGCATTTGATTTTCTCCTCTTTAAGCATTTCCCACATCTTTGTGTCCATGACATTGCAACTGGATCTGGAATCAACAAGTACTGTCTTTAGTTGGACTCATTCAAGTTCAGTGCCTGCAGTGGGTACCTCCTCTTCCTTGCCTGAACTGCAAATGTAAAGTTATCATCCTCGCTGACCTGGTGAATATTTCCTTTCTTGGTAGTATTTTCAATCTTGGTTCTGCAACACCTTGCCAAGTGTTCAACCCTCTTACATTGTGAGCAGGTAACTGATCTGCCTTTGCATTCAGGGTCTCCAGCCAAGTGTCGCCCGACTTCACAACTGCTTCTCTTCCCACTTCTAGACACAAAGTGTTTATCTTTCAATGCATGCACACTTTCAGCCCTACAGTCTCTTTGTTTCACTTGTCTTTCCACTGCTTCTATGGACCTGGCAATCTCTTGTGTTTTCTGGAGGGTGTTCCACCTGCTTTTAATTTCTTTCAGCAAAAGCTGATCGACCTTGGAATCAGAGGAGGTATCTTGCTATGGTTAAAAAATTACCTACCAGAACGAAGACAGTTTGTGAGGATTGATAAATGCAATTCAGAGACAAAGTGCATATTGCATGGGGTACCACAAGTGTCAGTCCTCGGAGCAATGCTATTTTCACTTTTCACAAAGGACTTACCAAAGGCAATATGTTTTGTGGACAACTTCTTGTTTGAAGACAGCACAACTATACATTGCATCGCAGAAACAATCGACACTTTAACTGACAAGCTAAATATTGCTCTAGCTGAACTCAGGAACTGGTGTGACAGGAACTTATTAGTCCCACATCCAGAAAAATGCATGGCAATGATCACGCAAAGGAAACCATTCAAAGATCCCATCCATGCTCTGTATCTTGACGATAACATCATAAAGTGGACAACAAAATGTCCTGGTCAGACCATGATGTAAATGTGGCAAAATCGTTTGCGTCCAAGATACCTTTACTCCGACACATGCGGTTTCCCCCTTGAAGCAACTAGAGGATTTCTATATGAACGTTATGTTGCCATCGGTCACATACAGAATAGTGGTCTGTGGTTCATCTAACAAGACACGCTTGGGTAACCTTACTCCACATAAGGGCTGCACGTATTGTAAACAGGTTGCCATAAGATGCTAGCGGCAAAGATGTCCTTGTGTGAAAATGATGGGTCAGCTTGGAAACAATTTACAAGCTATGACTTACTGAATTTATCTTCAAATGTATAAAAGGCTACACTGTCACAGAATTCAAAGACCTGTTTGTACAGATGAATTCAAGTTGCGAAAGCAGATGAAATGGACACATCATCCTTCCAAGACCAGAAATGAGCATCATTAGGAATTCTTTAAGCTATAGAGGAACCATAGCATGGAACAATCTATCCAGCAAAGAAACCAGAACCAACAACTTAAATTAATTTAAGCACCTGTTAATTAAATTTGATACTACATGTACCAAACATAACTTTGATTCCATTGTTGCTGTAATCAAACACAATGACAGCAGTTATGTTTATCACCAGTAATCTTTTAAATCTGAATGTTTTCTGAGTTCAGATTTTTAATTTTTAAATAAAAGCATCAGTGGTTTTTAGATATGGACCCAATGATTTGTATTCTGTTTTTGTATTATTTTCCTTGGTTCTCAGTTCTTAACACCTCAAAGTGCTGGGAAGCTTCCAGTTTCCTTGGCAACAATGAGGGGAGGGGTTGGGCAGGTCCTACTACTGTCCTTTAGGTGATGGAAAGTACTTTTCTCAGAATGTGGGCGGTTCATAGTAAACTGATCTTCTATAGGCCCTCGATGTTCATGTTTCCAGGGATTCTTTCGATTTTTTCCAAGCCCTTTTTGATTAGCCCAAGTGCTATCAATACAGGAACCATTCTGCTTTCATGCCCCATATCCATGAGATATCACTAATTATTATTTATTATTACTATTATTATTATTACTATTATTATTAGTTACAATACATGATCCCACCAGCTTTTCTGAATAACCTATTGTTGTAGGTATTCATCCATTTGCAACAATTTTACCGTACTTAAGCACCGGATTTAACTTAAACATAACATTTTAATGGCAAAAACTTGTCCTGCCATTGTCCTGCACTCAATAACACAACAGGCTACCACAGGCAGCCCCCAACACCACAGGTATCTTTGTCACAAGCTCTTGGTTCATTGAGATGTGAAATAATTAGGCCCCTCACAAAACTTCAATCAGAACAAATCATATCAATTGAAATGGAAGTGGAATATCCTACCAGTTCCATAGGGTCAAATGAAAACATTACAGGGGTCATTTGCCTTATAAAGCAATATTAATTCCTACTGTTCACAAGACGCTGACATAGTGTTAATAATAATATTTTGCTGATGGAAGGAGTGATTACTGTTAAAACACTAATTGAACCACAAAGGATAGCACACAAGGCCAAGAAATACTTCAAAATGAACAGCTTAAGCTCAGATCAACACATCATAATATTGAGCTCTGTGAGTTCAACGTAAAATTGAGGCAGGGGCTTACATCTGGACGGGGTTTTAACAAGCAGTTTCAATTTTTTGGCAGAGAGATGGGCTTATGACCAGGGGGCTTTCTAGGACCAGTACACACCTCAGCTGTTTAAAATAAGGGTGCCTCAATGCTTGTTTGGCTGTTATTCTAAAAATGACAACAACAAAAATCAAGTGTTACCAAGTTTTTTAAACTGTATTATTTAATTATCGTATTAAACAAAACAGAGCCGAGTGAAGTGGCGTACCTCTGTTAATTTGACACAAAAAAGTTCCACTTAAAGTTTTAAGTGGAATAGTAGCTGAGGCAATACACAATTACATAATAACTGAAGGGCTCAGTGCAAAAGAGGGTGTCACTGCCAATTTTGCTTTATTGAAAGTCTCCCATTTTTGTGTCTATTGCACTTGCACAGGTAGACACAAAGATATGATGAAAAAAGTTTAATTTATAACTTTTTGACAAGCGAAAAAATCATTGATAAGTGATTGTGATGCCGAGGAGTACACTGGAAAACACAATATTATTAACGATAAGTACTTAACAATAATAATAATAATAATAATAATGATAATCAGAATTTGCAATGGCACTTCCACAGAGTGGCTATTCGTCCACTGAATCCAGATCAAATTGGAATTTGGATATGTTATTTTTTGAGGAGAGGGGAAAACCAGAGTACCCGGAGAAAAACCTCATAATTAGAAAAGCAGATTTGTTTCTGTTTGAAATTTTAGTTTTTACACATTAGTTTTCTCTAAGTGATTTTACACTAGCCATCTTTTTGACAGCTGTGCCTATAAAACACATAAAATTATTTAGTTTTATTATAGTTGAGAAGCAGTCTCTCTAAAAGTGGTCCAACCAATTAGGCATCAGAAAAAAAGTTCCCCTTTAGATTTTGTACCCTAAAGGGGTTTGGTATGTAAGTTATGAAATGATTTTCTGTTTTGAAAATGTTTATTTTTGCTTTCCTACAGGCTTGATCTCTTTTCAGCCAACCTGCCTCCTTCCATGGCTGATTTAAAGACAGATGTGCCATTTTTGAGTGCTGTTTAACATCAAAACTACAGGTAGCAACAAAATTCCCTTAACACCGACGATTTTCTTTACTTTTCGTTTACAAATCAGCAAAATATCGAAACTTTTAATAAATTTTTGACTTAGCCATGATGGCACTTTGTTTACAAAATTGATACTCCATAATCTTTACTTGATTGATCAATCTCTTGGCCCAAAGCAATATTCTTAGTTCCTAGGTCTGCCACAGCTCCTAAGTTTGCCACAGTTCAAGTGCCACATTAGAACACAGGACTTCAAATGAGCAGGGGTGTTACTAAAATGCAAAACTGCAGATTGCACAACCTACGGAACCACATTTTTTCTGTGAATACTGTTGAAGTTTTTTTTTTCCAACATGGGAAATGTTTCAGGTTTAGGGTTTGTATTCTTGCTACCATTTGTATTGTTCTTTTGCAAGTTATCTGATTGCAATTTACAAATGAAATTATATATGAAATGAATCATATTGAACTGCAGATATGAAATCAAGTGAAGCTATGATCCTTGCAGTTATGAAAGCAATTTTAGCAATTGTGGAGAGAAGGCTGAAAAATTTTGTTGACTCGCGTTTCAAACACATAAAGCTCTGATTGCCATTTGGATTTTGTTAATATCACGTACACTCCGCTTGTTTGTTCATTAGCAATTTCATAGTATAATAACTTGATCGTAAGATTCTGTATGCTAGTTTTCATTTTGTGCCTACGTTTTTGCTATATCTGTATACTGGTTACTTGGTTTTAGCAATTTTTTTAAATTGTCATTTCATCTTTCTAAAGATCTTTCTAAAGCTCTAGAAGCTTTACAATAAAGCTTTGTCATGACCTATTTAAGAACTTGTTTTGCAAAATACAATGTGTAATTTGTGAAACGGGTAGCTTATGATCTATTAGCTCGTGACTTTTGTTCCAAAAGCATCGCTGGTCTGAGGTAACCCTGCATTTCCGGTGTTTGTTCTCATTTAGGTTATTACAAAAGGATATGTGACTTACCATTATCGTACTTCTTGATAATTGTTCTTGTTTAAAGGTTCATTCATTGTTGTTTCACAAAATACAGTAAGCCAAGTATAATATACATGTGATTACATGAACAGGTACCTCTCATCGGGGTCATATGTGCACATAAGTTCAATAAGTTCAATGCATTCCTTAGAGATGTGATCGTGTGGAAGAAGTGCTCTGATTCCTGTTCCCGTTTTTGCTGGGAAGTTAAAGTTCATGCTGCGTGATTTACTGCAAGAAAGAATGAATCAAAAAATAAAATTAATTTATTCAATGTAACATTAACCAAAATAATGTCACTTATTGTGCTTAGTAAACAAGATTCACACTCCTATCCACTCAGTTGTTTACAGCAGTTTCCAGTGAAAAGATGATACCCTGTGACAGCCATGAAAAAGAAAACACAGTAGAGTCCAGCCCACCCAATAGTCACGTAGGCTATTCTTGCCCAGGGCCCCCTTACTGACAAACCTTCTTTCAGCATTTTTGAGATGAAGGTGTGGAATTTCATTAGTATACAAATTGCAAAGCATTTGAAAGCTATCACGTACATTGAACTTACAGTAAGATTTTGCTTCAAAAATACAGTATTTTCAAGATGACAAACTAACCTTGTTTTGAAAAAGTGTTATATTTCTTTCTTCAGTACAAATCTGGTCAGCTTGATTGACCAGCAAAACTTACTCTGCCTGCCGCTGTTTAATTTAACAAGGGTCACGTCATCATGTTACTGGGAACTGCTGTGACATAAAGAAACTACTGAACTATACTCCAGGAAAAATACATTTATTAAACCTACTTTTGCAGCTTTTTAAGAATGCTAGGTGATGGAGTTCCAAGAACATCATGAATCTTTGCAATCTGATCAACTTCATTAGAACCAGGAAAAAGTGGCCGCAAACTGATAAAAAACACAACAAGTTAAGGTGACTAATGGCATCAAATACAAATAATTATTAATTATATATAGACTGGTGAAAAGTTGTACAGTCATGAAGAGCCACAATGAGCACTGTAACATGCATCCATTGCTACATCATGGTATAGCATGGATATGAGAAAAAAATATATCGGCAAGTACAACTAGAAAATGTGTTAAGATAATGACACTACATCTTGTAGGAAGAAAATAAAAAAAATGTCACCTGGAATGAAAACTTTTGGGGAGCTCACGATAAAACCAACTGGTTATTTTAAGCTCCTGAGTTTGCACGCTATTCTTACACCAGAATGTATTTTTCCTTTTTCCCATTCCAAGAATATAAAAAATATATTTACTTTAAAATGAGCTTAATAAAGATTTGATCTCAGGAAAGCTTACTATAAAAAAAAGCACCTGTAGCTTTCTGCTTAAATGATTCTAACACATCTGCAGATCTCATAATATCAGCCAAGAATAATATTTTTCTCATTATTCGGTTGAAGAATTTCAAGATAGATATATTCGAGGACTTCACGATTTGTGGATTCAGGATCATATCTTCTTTTGAAGTCAAAACTATAACTAAGAAAAGATAAAGACGCCAACCTGTGATCTATCAGTTCTGCCAGTGACAAGAAATTAAATTACAACCAAGTCCATTGAATAAGTTATTATTCAATCTTGCATGCACTGATATAAAGGGGTTTGATTGAAATGGAACATTGTGAAATACCAGTGAATGGTTATGGGAAATATTCAAATGGTATTTGAATGTGAAGAATCACAAATTTGCTTGTCTAGTACAATGGAACTACTTGGTTTGACAATTCCCAAAGTTTTAAACTCATATCTGATACGGTAAGATCTGTAGAAAAATAAGGCAGCTGGTCACTGTAATGAAATGTTTGGAGAAACTGTTGCCTTTGAAACTAGGGAAGATCTTTGCAAGGCTTTCATACTGCTCCACTTTAACTATCGTTCCAAAACATGGCATTTTTGTAGTAACTGTAAGCAATCGGCCAATAAATTAGAAAGTGGAGATACTATCAGGATCTTAACCAGCCATGCTAGACCCGTTAGGTTGCATGATTTGGTAAGAGTAAGGTAGTCCCCATACAATCTTGGGGGTACCAAAATACATGTACCAGATTTCCTAAAGTAAATTTGACTACTTATGGTTTTAAGTCCTGGAAATATCTCACGAGTCAAGAAGTATCAAAACCTGCAAAGCATTTAACAAACAATAGGTGATTTTACAGTAAAAAATTAATGTTGTTTGCTCAGTGACCTTGCCTATGAATGGTAGCGAGGCTGTCGGTGACCTTGTATTGATACAGACTGCATTGCTTTTATCATGTAAAACATGTTGTTGTAATGTATTTACATAAGAAAAGCAATGAGGTCTGAATCAAAACAAGGTCACCGGCAGCCTCACTTCCATTCGTAGGCCACGTAACTCAGCCACAACTGTAAAATGTTGAGTTGGAAAACACTAAATCTCTTGTGACCATGACCACACCTTAAAATTAATTTTCTTATTTTAATCCTACAACAATAAACCTTTTTACCAATACAGCGGCCATCTTGAATTCTATTTTTCTGAAAAATATATTATGGGATGCCCAGGGGGCAAATTCACACACAACATGGGAACAAATTTGGTTTTGGTTCAATAATTTGCAAACCAGATCAATTTTTGTATTTTCCTTTCCTTCCTTTATGGTGTGAAACAAACGATGTAAAAATCAAAGTGGCTGGAAAATTTTCAAAGGAAAACCAAATTTATATCCACAATGAATTTGCCCCCCTGGGCATCCCATAATATCTTTCACAGAACAATAGAATCAAAGATGGCCACCGTATCGGTAAAAAGATCTATTGCAAATTCATTTTAAATTTTGAAAGTTATTAATTTGTAAGACTAGTGTAAGTGTACAATGTACTTGTTAGTTACTTGAAATTTACTTGCTATAAATTTGTAATTTAGCTTTGTAGGCTTATGAAATGATAGTTTTAAATTATAATTTTAACATTTCTTAATGTTTGTAATCCTAATTGGCTCGTTTATTGTGATGTAACTGCAAACTAGCTTACAGCCGTTGTTAGCACAGCTGTAATTGAACTAAGCGTACAGACCATGTTAAAGTGCACCTAACCCCAAATATTTTTTTTTGCTGAAATAAATCTTTACTCCTGTTTGAAACACACTGAGAATTTTATCCTGTTTTTCACCAAATGTTGACTTTTTATAGGCTTCAAAACTGAGCGTTATTTGGTTCATGACCGAGTCAGAAGGGGCGTGGGTCTATTCCTGATTTGACGTCACAAACTGATTTACATGCCATTAAGTCTTTGTAAACCTGCATGCAAAATAGTTTGTAATGTCAAATCAGGAATAGACCCACGCCCCTTTTGACTCGGTCATGTAACAAATGATGTTTAGTTTTTTGTAAGTTTTGGAAGACTATAAAATGTCAAGATTTGGCAAAAATGGGAAAAAATAGGCACAATGCGTTTCAAACAGATGCAAAGATATATTGTAGCAAAAAATATATTTTGAGGTTAGGTGCACTTTAAATAAAGGATTGATTGATTGATCACTTCTTCACTTGACAATGGATCAAGTTAATAAAAATAATGAAATCTTGGCAAGGATATTTCACAGTGGTGTGAGAACACCAACTTTAATTTTTTAGTTCTACAGTACTACACCATAATTTTTTTACAATAAGAAAATAAAATTCTTACATTTCAAGTCCCTGAATACATCTAGTCTAATAATTATTGGAATGTTTCTGCCCAAACCAGACTATCCAGTCTCAATAATTGCTTGCATGGAGAAGCCCAAGCTAAGGTTGCGAGACGGCTATGACTATATATGGTTGGCCTCAAATTTGCAATAGGGGTCTAATCGACATGCATAATTCTGAAAATTAAACGGGGCAAAATGGGGCATGCAGACAAAAGTGGAGCAAACGTGGAGGTGAACGAGACGAAACTGCAAATTGTGTTTCATTGGTGTAAGGGTTTTTGAAGTCACAAATGTGGTTAAGGAAAGTCATCAACACAACCTGAAAGTAGCTGGCAATGCAGCGAGGAATTCTAAGAATTGATCTTGTGAACAGAGACACGCTAAACAGCTGAAGGAACGTGAAATTTGCTGATTTAGCAGAAAACGTAAGACTTAAGATTAACTTATTAACCAAGTGGACATCTGATACCAAAGGAACAGAGATAAACATGACAGGAAGCACAGGCAATTTTTTTACCTACGATTTGTCTTTTTGGTATAGGTGGTTTTCAACCAATCTCTAGGGGCAGGGATGACAATGGTGAAATGTACAACTACTGGTGGATGAACAAAGAAAGCTAATGAGAGATGTATTGTTTTCGTCCACCAACATGGCGGCGATGACGTAATGTGAGAACCATCTAC
Organism: Astreopora myriophthalma; assembly: GCA_014634185.1. Lineage (NCBI taxonomy): Eukaryota > Metazoa > Cnidaria > Anthozoa > Scleractinia > Acroporidae > Astreopora > Astreopora myriophthalma. The sequence continues at coordinate 174,523 of BLFK01000886.1, forward strand.
TTTCGAGAACTGATCATTGCTGTTGATCTTTTGCCAATTTTTGTCAGCCTTTAATTTTCATGAGGTTTTGGACCATGTTTACGCTTATATCACAAATAACAGCAGAATTTGATTAAGTTAAGATGATTGAAGATAAGGCTTGTGTGGACTTGGCAATTTCCTCCGCAGGTTTTGTAGGCTTCAATGGCTTCAACGGTCGAATGAAAATTACCATCAGTGGTTTTTTGACTGAAGAAGATGCCTGGAGGTGTCCATGTGGGATGCGTCAATCGATGAATGGCTTCCAACATTGGCAGTGCTTGTATGAACAAATAAACTTAAATAAAAATGCTTATGTCAACACTCACTAATCCATTAAAAATGGTGTTGAGATGTACCGTGTTAGAAATGAAAATGTAAACAGAAAAACACGTCACTTTTAATTTGCAAGTCTTTTTGCTTCCTGAGCTGAAAAATTTACATCTACAGGCCAAAGATGAGAGATTGAGAGAAAAGAACCACGTGTAGGTTCTCGCAGTCATCCAGTTGCTCGGTCGGTTTTCACAAATACTGCTTAGCCAAGAAATTTGAGATGTCACACAACGCTCCCCTTCCGATAGGATACGAGTTTTGTCTACTCAAGTTTCAAACCTTGCTCACAAGATCATGAATTCAGCAAGCATTTCAAAATCTAGAAAGCCCGTTCAAAATTGTGCTTAAAGCTAAAAATGGCAAGTTTGTAAAACAGAAACATTTTACTGCACCCAAAATAAACTTGTCTGGGAAAACTGCTTATCAGTGAACTAATCTACAGGAACTTTGGCTAAATGATCATGAGGTGCTGTGTTACAATGGTGAATTATAAAGCACTGCATGGGAAAGAAATCAGGTTGATTTTCGAGACTGAAATCACTATTGTTTCACAATAAAATCATGTGAACTTTATGTAATGCTGTGTGTCTACTCCTGATGTCAGGCCGTGTTGATTTCAGCAAGTTTTCTACCTGAGCATCTCTACTGTTCTCCTGCAGGTCTGACACTGGTCTTGTACTGTACTTGAGTAATTTTACTCAGAATTTCACCATTATCTTGAACCTGATTGTATGCTTCGAGTTGAAATACTTCGAGTTAAACTACTTACAGGTCTGACGTAGGCACAACGTGCAATGCAATCCTTTTACTGCCTGTCAAAGGCTACGGACAATGCAAAACATTTAAACCATTTCAACAATTTAAAAAAAAGTGTCCATTTGCGTTGATGATGAAGAATAAAAATCTGACCAAAATTTTACCATGGTCTGCCTATGGCATCCCTCGTAATAATTCCGTGGGATGCCTGTGGCAGACCACGGTAAAAGTCCGGCTGGGTTTGTTTTTCATTGTAGGCACAAATTGCAAAGCTAGCCAATAGGACTGTGTATATTCTTTATTGATTTTTTTCTGTTGATAAGCTGACCAATGGGATTGTACAAAATGTTTATCGATTTTTTATCGATCTGTCTCATTGCAGAACGTTCCAGAACCTTCTTCGCTCCGCAGTAGTTTTCCTCGTGGTCTTTCACGGGCAAGTGCTTAAAACTTACACTAATCCATTTTCACTCCTCACAGCTTTCAAGTTGTTCTTGTTGAAGAACGTTCTGAAACGTTCCTCTCAAAGTCCTCAAACCTTTCCGGTGAAGAGGTTCTTCTTCAATTCGTACAACCGCCATGAAAACATGAAGATCGGAGCGATCGCAAATTTAAAGGAGGCCGGTTTTTGGACTTTAGAAACAAAAATGGCAACGTATTACTTCAAAGTCGAATTCATCTTTTAGAACGATTGCTAAAGCCACGGGCTTTCAAATGACTGCAAAAGCGGTCGGCAAAAACTCAAGCTTTTGCTTTTGCTTGCTTTTATAGCGTGAAGAATAATTTCAATTAACATGCGGTCATCGGGGGTCATCCAGCGATGGAAGCACGTCTGCGAAATTTTGATCATTTCTTTGCTTTTAAATAGGTTTCTTCTTCTCAGCGTGAATGAAAATTTATTGTTATTGAGCTTCCTTTCGCATTTCTTTCATTTCGTTCTCTGTATTTGGGAATTTTAGGTTTTAAATGTGAACAGTATCTTGCACGCTGGATTTCTGCATATTTAATTTACGGCGACCATCAACGCTGTTGGTTTATAAGTTTATTCGCTTCGTCCAAAT
>BLFK01000886.1:193920-211420 GCA_014634185.1 Astreopora myriophthalma
GTTATGTAGTGTCCTCTGCAACAGTACAAAGAAGTAACATCGAGTGAAGCGGTAGGCAAAGATAAAACGGTAAAGGCATGTAAACATTCATCCACTCCTCGAAAAAACTACTTTGTCAGTCGTTCAGTGTGCAAACTGAGGAATGGTTGTCCCAACAGAGCTGGCAGCCGACAAATTTATCACCTAATGCAAGGGATAATAAAGCACTTCAGCGCCATATTTGTTTATTTGGTTAAAGCAGTCGGACGATGACGTCACAAGGACGATCGGAAAATTCCGATCAGTCGGGACCGCTTCACCCTATGTTATCTAATGCCGACCCTCCAACACATGTTCACTTCCAAATAAGGAGATACCAAATATGGACATACACTACAAACTGTTGGAGGTTTTTGATAAAACATGAAATCATAAATGAAACCACAGGACACCCATACAAACTAATGTGGCCCTTGATCTCTGTATCTTACGGATAATGTGTCACGATCAATTCCAAGAGCGCCACCCCCCCCCCCGGGCAATCCCCAGGCATTTGATGCGAGTTCGGCTTCGTATGGTGGCGAATTTGATGCAAGACGAAGCCCGCCTGGTCGGGCATTTGATTATCGAGAAGAGCGACATGCTGGAGGTTTCCGTAATTCATTCCTCTGGCAATTTGCTCGAGAGCCATTCCGCGATTCCGCGTGGGTTTTGTTGCTGAAAAGAATTGCCTTTTGTAAGAGTTTGGAGCTGTGACAAAGAGAATCGAAAAGTGTTGACAGCACAACTTGACACCTTGTGAAGGCCTTCCCGATGGGGTATTTGACCGTAATAACTGGCAACATGGTGGGGAATTTGACCAAAATTTGTCTAAAAAGTCAAATGCCGGGGGGGTTTGCCCGGAGGGGATAGGCATGATATCGACATATCGCTAAAATCTACGATATCGTCGTGTTCTGCTATCAAAATCACATATTATATCAAAACAAACGTATTTTTGCCTGGAATGATGTGTATTACCGTCCTTGTAGCTGAAAGGGTGTCACGAAAACTCAAACCTCGAAAACTCAGACCACGTCGTTCTACTTAATTTTAGCGATTTTATGGCATTATGTAATACAGTTAATGTATATATATATATATATGGCGTGAAAAAACGGTCCGTGTAAAAAAGCTGCTTTTTTGCAATTATATAATTGTAACAAAAAAAGAAGAGGTCTGAAACACTTTGACTTCCGATCGATCTAAATCGTCAGCTTATTCACAGTTATTAATCGTAAAGTTATTAAAAGAGGTTGTTTTGGCTTAAATTGATCGCTGAAAGTAGCAGTCATTTTTTGGGTCAGTACGCAGCTATTACAACAGCCCACGCGATTGCCTCAGAAAACAATTGATTCAAAGAAACAACAGAAACAATGAACCCTAACCCTAAAAACAATAGGGCTGCGTCCTAAACGGATCCAATGAAATTAGAGGTCGTAAACAGCTGCGTGGTATCTGCATTTTTTCCCGGCCTCATGAAACTGTGAAACAATCCGACGGAGGCACCGTTTCCACGCAGGCCATTGCTTGTGACCTTGGATATGAAATTTATAATTATGTTTTGTGTTACAAAAGCCCGGACGCTATTACTGCCCCCCACATTACTGCCAGTGTCATGAATTGTTGTAGCTTTTGTTCGCAAAAAAAAAAAGAAATAACATTATTGATAGCATCTGGTTTCTCCAGCCTTTTATAGTACTTTATAAGTGTGGAATAATACCGATCGTCGTTTTCTTACGCGTCATGCGTTGTTGAGGTGCCGGTAATTTACAATTCTATTATTCTACTAGCAGCAAAAGTATTATGTGGCGGTGGTAACCAGTTTATCCAGGCTTTTATAAGCGTGAGTCGCTGCAAAGTGATAGCAATCGGACGGTTCTTTTATAAAACTTAATTGTAAATTTCCGGCACTTCAATAAAGGGTGGCCCGTGAGAAAACCGCATTTGCTATTCTCACCTGGGGAATACACGCGCAAAAGCCAAAATAGCCACTTTATTATCCCAATATTGCGTCATTTCACCATAAAAGGTCAAGAGAACGCGCAAAATATGAGACCGTAATACACTGTAGGGTGCTTTCGATTGGGAAATCCGGATTTAGATCTTAAAATCCGGATCTTCGGATTTCCAATCGAACACAAAATCTGAAAGCGGATTTCGCCGCGGATTTCATTAATTGAAATCCTTCCCCGACATGGATTTCAATTAATGAAATCCGTCGTGAAATCCGTTTTCGGATTTTGTGTTCGATTGGAAATCCAAAAGATCCGGATTTTAAGATCTAAATCCGGATTTCCCAATCGAAAGCACCCGTAGTGTCCCGGTTTGACCGGTTTACAACAGAGCGTCATTCGTACGCGCCATTTCAACACTCTTACCAAAACAGAGAAGCCAAAATAACAAAACCTTTTTGTAGTGGAATAATAAATCTCTTATTCGATGGTTTTACATATAATACCCGCGGACATTTTGCTCATTGCCCGTATTTTAATACTACGCAACTCGCAAAATATCCGCGCGTATTATATGTAAAACCATCGAATAAGATATATGTACACTCCCTAAAGTCCCGGCGTGACCCAGGGGAATGCATAGCATTCTCACTTGTTTATTCAGTCAGTTCCAGCAAAGTTTAAGGTCTCTAGACCCGTGCTAGGAGATTTCGCCCCACCCTCCTCCCCGCAGCGATGGAATATATTATCTCATGGCCTACCGACTCGCAAAGCCTTGGGCCGATTCTCCCATATCTGGCTTTGTGTGTGGGTGGACCTGGTGAGAATATATTACTATTATTCTACACTTATAAAAAGGCTAGAGGAACCGATTACTATCAATAATGTAATGACGTTTATTGCAATCAAAAGCGACAGCAATTCAGGACATTGGCATTTATAGAGCCCGGGCCGTTGTGATACAAAACTGGATTGTAAATTTCCTCCAAGGTCACAAACAATGACCTGTGTGGAAATGGTGTCTCGGATTGTTTCACAGCTTTGTAAGGCCGGGAAAAAAATTGATTGCTACTGTCACTGATCAATTTAAGGCAAAATAACATTTATAATAACTTCACAGTTAATAACTGCGAATAACCTGAGGATTTAGAACGATCGGAAGTCAAAGCGTTTCAGACTGTTTCTTTACAATTATAAAATTGTAAAAAAGCTGCATTTTTACAGTTATGTAAAACTTCAAATTGATGATGACGTCATCCGTCAAAGAATTACGACGTGCTGGCCTATTGTTAGATACCTTTGGTTTGGATAAGAATTTGCCCAATACATCACAGCCAACATTGCCAGAACAGGCTCCGCACAAGCCACTATCATGCCAAATAACAGTCCTTTGCAACGATATACAAGTTAGCGGCTCAGTCACAGTTCACTTTTCAATATTTCTGCAGCATGAAAACCTTCCTTAACAAATTGATGGGAAACGAAGCTTTCCGGCAAAGACCAGTCTTTTTGCTCTAGTCTTCCAGGTAGTCCCCCTCAACCGCATTGCACGGGTAACCAAGCAGAAGAACTTCAATAAAGCCATGATTGACAGCTGCACAGAACTCATCTTCCTTGACGAGGCATTTCCTGGCCTTCTGGAAATAGACGATTGGAAAGTATTGTCTTAGGGGGCTTCACGTCTCACGATGTCAAGTGGAAGAAGGCCGAGGGATTTCATTGCAGCGTGTCAATGTATATCACTTGCCAGACAGAGTTGGATTTCGGAGTGGCTCACAATGAAGCCATGGATAAAACGCTACATAAATACTACTTCAAACGTCCACTGCCTCGTGTGAGTCCAGAAGCAAGCAGGTGGCTAAGGCAACATGCCATGGATTGCGTTGTATGGGCCCAGAAGATCGTAGGAAACAACGAGGAAAGTGCCACGCGTGAGCCGGAAGTCCACGAACAAGGTTTGCCAGAAGATGACCTCAAAAACATTTTTACGGTATGTTTATTAAATTGACGAAGAAGTCGAGAACTCCAGCCAGCCCCAGTGCAGCCAAACAAGTGTTAGGGCGACTCAGTCCTCTTCGGAAAGCGATGCAGCCGATACCGAGGACAGTGATGCAGATGGCATAGAGATGCTGCGCTCGGAACACACAAAAGCCAGTGAAGGAAGTTTAAGGCAACGGCAGCTTGCTTGCAAACACGGAGAAGAGCCAAAAAGTAAAAAAGCAGTGGACCAAGACCGTACGCAATCGTACTAACAGGACTCTTTTGGAAAAAAGTAACCGTTATCATTGATTCTTCCGAAATTTTTATTAATCGGCCGTCAGATCTTTATGCCAGGGCACAGACATTTTTCTCATACAAGAATCACAACACTGTTAAGATTTTGATAGGAATCACACCACAAGGCAGTATCTGCTTTGTTTCAAAAGCATGGGGTGGAAGGACGTCAGACAAATTCTTAACTGAGCACTATGGTATCTTAAAGAAGATGCTACCAGGAGATTTAGTTTTAGCAGATCATGGTTTTACCATACAAGAAAGTCTCATGTTTCATCACACCCAATTGGCTATTCCAAGATTCACTAAGAGAAAAGAGCAGCTTGACCCAGTGGATGTTGAGCGAACAAGGGATATTGCTAATGAAAGGATTCATGTAGAAAGGGTTATTGGTCTCCTCCGCAGGAAATATTCAATACTATGCGGAATTCGTCTGATTGATTTTCTCATGTCCAATCCCCAAGGCTCCAAGGAAGAAGTAGTACCCATGATTGATCAAATTATTACTGTGTGTGCTACTCTTGTTAACTCATCTCCAGGCATTATTCATCTTGATTAATTTAACAAAGTAACATAAACCAAAAAGTGTGCATTAAGGAGAGTAATGCTAACTGGATTGTTTCACAAAATATAATTGGTTAAGGAAGTAGCTCCATTAAGCCATTCTTCAGGCACCTCAACAAATGTTGATGCATCTTAGGAATGTCAAGTTATGTTTATGGATTTCTTCCATAAACAAGGTATGTTGCAAAGGCTATGGCAAATGCACCACAATCACTCCCATTCTGTTGCTGCTGCACTGGTATTTGAACGATTCCTTTGTAATTAGGCCCTAGTAAATTCAACGCAAGTTCTCTTAATTCCCTGGAAATAACAGGAAGAGCTAAAGCGTCCAATAAAAACCATGTCGAGGGAGACACCCAATAGAACGAAAACACACCCAGTGATTGTTATTTGTGTGGACAAGCTGGATAAACTCTGTGGTCATGACATCAAACTGCCTTACAGGGCCAAGTGTTGGTCTTTGAAAGCCACCTATAAGAGGATTTACTTTGGCCAAAAGAACATGGGCTTCTTCAATGATGGTACAGTCAAGCCATTCAGTGGGTGAAGCAACAATATCAAATTCTGTTTGACTTAGGGTACCAATGCGTTTGTTTTTCAACGGCAGTGTTAATGTTTTTGACCACTTTTACAAATGTGATGTCATCTGTAGAACTCATTGTACTTGAACTAGCCTGTTGTTTTTTGCCTTTACAACTTGCACAGATCCAGTTAGTTTTGTATTATTTGGCATCCGCTTTAAGTCAATACATGACAAATGAAAATATTTGCCATTCTTGCAATCTGAACTGTGGCATTCCACAAGCTTATCACTTATCAAAGTTTGTCGCTTTTGGTAAGACCGCTTTCCAGTGCTCAATGTCTGGACCAATTCTGTGCACAACTATCTCTGCCTCCTTAACATCATTAAAAGCGCAAATAAAAAAAAAATCACAGTACTGTTTCTTTGACGTAAAAATCTGCTGTTGTGCTTGATAGTAGCACTGGTGTTTGGTTTTTACATTGAGATATCCAGAAATATCTTTTCCCAGACATGAAGAGGCCTTTTTTACATAACTGTCAAAGTCACACTTTTTAATACAGAAGGGACATTTGACCTCACCACAGCCTTCCATGCAACAATCACAACAGCATTAAAAAATCAGGTGTTGCATGCAGCCAAGGATATTTTTCATTAATGAACAGTCCACATCTAATTATTTTAAAGTTTGAATGTGTCTCCCTCATTTTTTTTCTCATACCTTAACATAGGAAATTAACAATGCACGTTGACAACGCGAAGAAAATTAACGTTACACTAAATTAACGCGAATTTTTCAAAAGTTAGGTTTACATGCATTAAATTAACGCGAATTTTTCGATAAGCATCTTGCTTTATTGACTGCGATTTTCATAATTCTTTAAACTCGCACTTTACATTTCTGAATGCCAAACTGCGTTTTGGCTTCCGTCAGTGAAACCTTCCAAAACAAGTGCACGGGTGTTTCTAAGTTTTTTTTTTTTAAAGCCGAAAATTTGGTTTTGAACCCTAACTAGACCCTATCACTTCAAAAGATCGTTTGAACTCGATTTTAAACGAAGGCGTCCTGTTAGATAGCGACTCTGAAGAGCCAATAGAGGAGTAAATGAACTAATAAGGTTTTGTAATGAAACAAAGGTGCTTTAAAATAACAATGTTGTAAAATAGCGTGCATTAAATTTACATCGACATTACTTAAGATACATTAAATTAACGCGAATTTTGTAAAATCGCGTTAATAAAGTGCATTGTTAATTTCCTATAATAAGGTAGGCTTTGATGGCCAATTCTTCATGTTTGCACCCATGGAGGACAGCTTTGGTGTTGACTTTATTTAACTCCGGGTAACAGATTGAATTAAGGTTTGAGAGGGTAAGGCAGGATTTGACTTACAAGCAGCTTTGCACTAGGAAGCCCCAATTCTCCCAGCTCGGTGTTTGAAAAAATTGGTTTCTTTCGCGTGTGTGATGCACGATGGCCCAGAAGGGTCACAGTCCAGTTTTAATTTTTCACAGTCCAGTTTTATATTTTGACAGTCCAGTTTTATTTTTTCACAGTCCAGTTTTTTTTTTCACAGTCCAGTTTTTTTTTTCACAGTCCAGTTGTAATTTTTCCACAGTCCAGTTTTATTTTTTTGAGTAGTCACCAGGGAGCGGTTCCTGAAAGGTGTAATAACTCTATTCCAGGGATAAATGTGCTGGAATCAGGCATATTTATCCCTGTAATAGAGTTATTACACCTTTCAGGAACTGACCCCAGATCTCTCTCGATTGTGTTCCACGTGTTGTTTGGTTGGCGGCCATTTTGTACGATGGACGCTATCATAAGACAAACTGTGCGGGAGGAATTGAGGCGCTCCAATTCTATTGTATCAGAAACAGTGTCTTCTGTTAGCCAACATAATAGTGGCCAAAATGAAGAAGGGTCGGTCTCGGCGGGATCGACTCCGAATACTTTTTCATCGCGAACGGTCAACCGACTATCTGGTCTTCTGAACCGAATTCGGCATAAACATGGCAGTAGTGGCAAAAGCAGTTCAAACAAGAAGCGGAAAATTGAAAAGCAGCATAGGGTACAAGTGAGATGGATGCATTATGACCAAATTAAGAAAAAGTTTGTTACTGTTCGACAAAAGAATGGCGATGGCAATCGCTTTATAACACTATACTGATGCAGACCCACTGAAGATGGAAGAGCTTGTGGAGAGGGCGTGTGCGTTGTTTTTCCTGGGTGGAAATAACAGTTTTGCTGGTCATATAGACGAAATGAACAAATGGATCTGTAACACCCATAAGATGTTGTGGTTGGGTGCGTAGGTAAAAATAAGTGGAGGAAGGATACAATCCATTACCCTTCAGGTAGTCTTCCACAGTTCCTTTGCCAGGAAAATCGAAAATTGCCACCCCCGCTGTGTCATAAAAAGCGATTGCCACCGCCATTCGTTTGTCGAACAGTAACAAACTTTTTCTTAATTTGGTCATAATGCATCCATCTCACTTGTACCCTATGCTGCTTTTCAATTTTCCGCTTCTTGTTTGAACTGCTTTTGCCACTACTGCCATGCCGAATGCTTCCAGATAAAATAGTACACTGGCTATGTGTGAGCAAGATTCACCCAGTCCGGCCTTGCCGCCCAAACAGTGGGCACAAAGTATCGTCCCTTCTCGTTCAGTTATTATCCAAACCTGAATCAGTGCATCGTTCATACGTTGTGAGTGCCTTACGTTCGCCAAAACAACAAACCTGTTCGCAACAATATGCCCTTCAACGCAAGCAATCAACCCCGAGACCATCTGATTGTTGGCTTCGAGACTCCTAAAAGGCTTAAACTGTTTCTGTGTGTAATAGCTAGTCTCCAAGATAGGATAGAAAATTTGCAGCCTTCATGAGAGGTAAACAATCCGGTTCCAAGTGTTTTCCCTCGAGTTTAAAAATGGGATCAATCCCAATCGCTGAAATCTTTTCCACGCAGCGCTTTTTAGCTTGCTGGTCCAGCTTCTTAGCATATTCAGAGAGAGGTACAGAAGACTTGGTTTCAGCATTTTCACTCGATTTAGCTTCAGTTTCAGAATAATTCATTTTAGAACGGCACTCGGACCCTCCCATTCATTTGCATTAATCATCACGCAACTCGCCGTGGCACACCAATATGGCGACCGGAAATAATGTGACGTCACGTGAAAAAGATCTATATAGGAACAAACACTTAGGAACAACTGTTCCTCGAATTCGTAAAGTGGAACTCATTATGTACAGAGGAACACGCTGTTGGGAGCAAAAGTTCCTTAATCAACAGAAAACGAACAGGCGGCAAGAAAAAGAACTGTCACAAAACAGAACAATCGTTTCTTAGCAACAGCTCAAAAAGGAACAGAAAATCTGCGATGGGAGCAAAGTGCCTAAATGAGAATGTACAATAAGGAACAAGAGTTCCTTTTGCCACAACAGAACAATTACTCCTTTTGGGAACACACCAGTGGGAACAAATGTTGTTCAAAGGAACAGGCTATTCGGAACAATTGTTCCTAAATTACCCATTTAGGACCAATACGTTCCACTCGCCATTCGGAACTCGGAACAAAAGGTTCTCTTTTAATCCCGAAGTGAATTTTGTTCCCAATCAGTGCACAACTGCGTTCCCTGTTAAGACAAAAGGAACAAGAAAACCCGAAACAATCCGTTCCCGCTTTTCAACAACGGAACGTTCCAAAATCAAGAGTCAGAACGGCACATAAAAACATAATTTGTTCAAACTCTTCTTAAATAATCAAGAAACACGCCTAAAGGCCACCAAGCATTCACCTCACAGTACAATCGAACACCAAAATTTGCACAATGGATTAAAACACCAAGTTGGAAAAATAAGGCAAAGTTAAAATTTGGCAAACGTAGAAGAACTTCTAATTGATCCGACTCGGTTTAATTGACGTTTCGGCTGTTCAGCCTTCTTCAGATAAAGGTTAAAAACTTCAAACTAAGAACTATTTACACTGGTTGTACATATCTGAGGTACTGGCTTTTATAAGCAGTGTCTCGGAAATTGTGCGGTTATTGAGTCATTGTGTTTTCATTGATTGAGTTGTTGACATACGATGGGAATTACTTTACTTGTCAAGATCGGTACTGTTTCAAGTTTCTTTATGAAGTTATATAATCAGCCTTTCAATGAACAAAAGAAAAGACATTGCACGCACACTCCGCTTTCAGTGTTTTTGGTGAGGTGATCAGCGTACTAGCGAAAGTGTGAGAAAACAAAGTGAGATTTCAAGTGAATTAAAGCAAATTTAGAGTATTCAAGTGTGAGTAGTGAGCTATTTCCGAAACAGCGTAATAAATGCAAAAAAAGGTTGAGAATTGCAAACGAAATAACAATTATACGAGAAAAAAAGAAACAACAGATTGAAGTGACAAAAGTCATGCAATGCATTTTTCGAGGGGTTTTGTGTTCAATGTTTACCTAAGCGTATAATAGAAAGACAAGGGAGAAAAGCTTCATTCGGACCGGTCCAGCGCCGACACGATTTTCACCGATAAATTCCCATCGAACACAAAACCCCTCAAATTGCTGAAATTCGTCGTTTTCAGCCACAAGGACGGCAATACACATCATTCCAAGTAAAAATACTTTTATTTTGATATATGTGATTGTGATAGCAGTACATGACGATATCGTGGATTTTAGCGATATTATGTGAAAGGGAAAGAGATCAACTGGCACATAGTTTGTATGGGCCCTCCTGTGATAAAACTCTGTGGGGGATAAGTGTCCAAAAGAACTCTAGAAGCTGCACACAGCTTTCCTCGTGCCAGTTCCTTTGTGCTGGCGGCTAACAACAGCCTGCATGCTAGGTCTTCGATTGCATCAATAAGCTGAGTCTCACATGACCTGTTTTTCCCGAATCTATTTTGATGGTCTAGCAGAATATTGTGGTCGTCTAGGTGTGACATAATTTGATGGAAAATTATGTGTTCGAGTAACTTACATGAAACTGAGGTGCAGCCTCTGTTCTTAAGCACTTTTTGTAGATCGCTGTGATGTTTCCACTCACTTGGTACAGAACTAGTGTCAATTGATTGTTGAAAGATGAAACTCAAGAACGGTGCTATGACTGGAGCAGCTTCTTTTGAGACTCTTGTAGGTAACATGTATGTCTGGACCAATAGCTTTAGATATATTTACCCCTTGCAGTAGTTTTCTTTCTCCATCTACGTTTGTTACAGTTTCATTTATTTCTTTTTGTTGGTAATCAACACTTACTTTTTCCTCTTTGTTTTCAGTCTCTGTTCCGTGTGTTAGCCTTGTGTTTAGTGTCGCAATTCCACACCGCAGTTTTCCCACCATATGTAAATTCATGTCGCTAATTTTTGTATATGTATCGAAATCATCTTCATTGTATCACTCGCTATCCATCCTAATCCAGCAATTGGTTTTCTGTCCTTGTTAAGTTGTACCCGTCGTTTCACTCTTAGATTCGTTGTAACCATTCACTCACTCTCTTATTTTGTTTAGGGATTTACCAAACCCCGTTTGCGTCAAATACAATTGCCTAACCTTGGCCCTCGCCAACAATTCAACGTTTATGACGAAGCTTGGCATATCCTGAATATCACTGTTGTCTAAATCTGGTAGAGTGAGACTTTCTGTTGTAAAGACACTGTCGTAGTTGTCATTCAAAATGTCGAAAAAATCACTTTCCTTTAACAAGGAGCAAGCACAACTGAAACCACGAGCGCGCAAATCTCACCTCAACCTCCGGAAGCTGGTGAAATTAGCGACATAGCATTCTCTAACCTGAACGTGGAAGATTTGCTGAAAAGCACCACTTCAGAAGTGAAAGTAGTTATTGTAAACCCTAGTGGTCTTGTGGAAACATTTAGCTCGTTTCAAGATGAAATGAAATCGATGATCGTGAATCTATGTAGAAAGAAATGGACAACAGTTGCGAACTTAGCCTTCGCACATTCTAATAATACTGATACAGAAATTGCGGTGGATCATCTCTCACCGAATGTACATTTTTCAGGCGACAACTCCAGGGCTGTGCAGTTCAGGGACAACATATCTGAAATGTGGTCGTCGATTATGCTCTTTAATGGCGAAATCACAATAACGGAGGTTTGACTGTGAAGATCAAGCTCTTGCCAAAGCCCTTGGGCGAAATGACCATCACCTCTTTCCCTTGAAGCAAGTTGTTTATGGCCGTTTCTTGCTCATGTGTCAGGACAATATTTCAATCTTGTCGAATGTTAAGGCTCGATAAAGCTCTGGCCACAGTTGCTCAAAAGGTGGATAACGCTATCCACCGGATAAATGCTAGCAAATCCAATTGAGTTATCCAGTGGATAGTGATTTATCCAGTGGATAACGCTATCCGCCTTTTGAACAACCGGACCCTGGTTAACGCCTCCTCTGCCATTTTGCTATCCTCTTTGCGGGAAAAAAGTATTAACTTGGTCCCTTTGGAGATTCAAACATTTGATTTACGTCTACTCAAAATGTAATCCAATCAAAACTGACCGTACTCCGGCGTACGGGCAAGTCAAAATACCTATGAATCCGGGCAGGTTTCTACTTTTCCCGGCCCTAATCCCCTCGCGGCTTGGCCGCTCGTTTTCACGGTTTCGCCACTTGCTTGTTAGTTCGCTCAGACAAAACCGCCAGCTACGCAGGCTAGTTTCCATTTTCTCGGACATAAGAAGAAAAATGCGAGAAATGTTTTTGTTTAGTCATGTCGGAGTTCCAGAACGAATTTTACTTTCCAGAACCGTTGACAGAAGCAGGCGAAGAGGCAAGTACCGAAAACGAACAGAAAACCCTACGCAAGAGGGCCAATATAATCTAATGTTATAGTATTGGTTTCGTTCCTCTTTTGAACAAGCTAGCTGAACAAGCTAGTTCAATAACATCTATATATTTGTTGTTCGATCGATGTTTTCGGCAGACTCTTTCCTATTTCAGAAAAAAAAATAAAACAAATTAAAAACTTGAAGTTATTTACCGGTCCAGGTCGGTCCGTATAGGAAAAAACTGTGCCCTTGAACTTGAGTACGACCCTGGCCCTCTGGCCGTACTAAAGACCTCCGGCACAGTTTTTTCCTTTACGGACCTCTCGCCTGGTAAATAACGTATATTTATTCCATTATTTGTTATTCGGGGATATTTAAATTGAAAGATCAGTGGCGACCGTGAGTAACTGTAATTCATCACTAGTACCTTATTGAAGTCAAGGCTAAACCGGATGCAACTATATGTTCGATGGTTTTGTTCTTCCACATTTTTATCCTTGATTGTAATTTTTTTATCCAGTAGGTATTTACTTAATTTAATTCTATTGTATTTCATATAGTATTTCATTTGTAATCTTATTGGTCTAGCGTTTTTTACATGAGCCCCTGCCTCGGGAGATTGGGCGACCATTCCCCACGTTATCGACAATTAATATTACAAATTACATGTGTTCTATTACATCACACCCGTAAATAAGGTGGTATATACCCCACAAAATGTATGAAAACCTCAGGGTTTTTGATAAAATGGAAAGCGGGAGGGGGTCTCTTAGGACTCTTATTTCTCCAGGGATTTTGACGAGGGACTGGTCACGTGGCTATACTCGGCTTATTTGAATGGCCATTTGCGAGTTTGCGTCAGCCTCTTTTTCAAGGGAGTCTTAGTGCAAACGTTTTGTGATGTTAAGTTTTACTTTATATATGAATAAAAACTCATTTTTAATAAGGAAGACTTGCTTTGAAAAAAAGGCTGAAGTGAACTGGGAAATGGCCTATTCACTCTGTGGTCGGCAGAGTTGTTTCCAGAATTACCTTCGAAATGTGTTAAATTTGCCCTGAATAACTGTGTATTGGGTCATTTGCTGGTGCCTGAGCTCATCATTGTAACAACAACGCGTGAGTAAACAATCAGTTCACAGAAAACACAACAGGTTTTATTCTTCGGATAATGTCGAGACCCGTTGACAGGAACATCACCGCTTCGTCCGGTCACATGACAATCGCCACCGGAAAACATAACATACGTCCTAAGCACACTCGTTACAATCATCAAGGGCTGAGAAGGCTTAAACCTTGGCAATTCGAAGATCTGCTTATTGGCACTGTGAATGTAACCAATTTTGGTCAAATGCTCGTTTCGAGCTACTTACAGTTAGTTGTTCACAGAGAAGGGACCTAAAAGCAAATGAACCTTGTCTGACAGGCTTCAATCTGCATTTGTGGAAGTTTCATCGAAAGTTGACGGTGCTTGGACAACTGTTGGTGCAGGATTGAAGCTTAGTAAGAGTCAGAGACCTTTTAAATTGTGTTCGGTCGAAGGTTCAAGTATCACTGAAGAAAACACTACATTTGATTGCGCTATACATTTAATATTTGAACACTGGCAATTGCGATTCAACTGAAAATAAGATAAATGAATACAAATCACATGAATTGTTCTAAAAGTAAAGGACGTGAAGGAACAACAAAAAAACACGAAACAAATACTTACAAACTGTGGTGCGACTTGAAATAAATGTTGGCCAAAAGGCTGCCAAGAACGGCGGAAACAGTAATGTTATAAAACCGAACTTAGAAAAGGCAGATGCTGGACAAACGACCGAACTTAAAGGAAAAAAGTATGCGTAATGACGCCGACTCAAACTTACATACCTACAAAGACTACAGGGAATAATCACGACATCTTAGTTAATACTTAGACAGTATTACAACACATACACACAACAATACACACTTGACAACGAACCACGCAATCAACACATTCTATTTTTTCTATTCTGGTTGCTACAAATTGTTTGGGAATAGCTTTTCCCGCTCAAAGATTTGTGGAACGTCCCAGTTTG
Source organism: Astreopora myriophthalma (assembly GCA_014634185.1). Lineage (NCBI taxonomy): Eukaryota > Metazoa > Cnidaria > Anthozoa > Scleractinia > Acroporidae > Astreopora > Astreopora myriophthalma. Next base: position 208,101 of record BLFK01000886.1, read on the forward strand.
CAAGGGGGGCAGATTCTTGTTGTTTGGCTGCTTGGTTGAGCTTGCTGATAAAAAGGGAACTGGGTAAGCCCTTGTTTCCCCCCTCCCTCCCTTTTTTTTTTCAAACTTTCTCCGCAATTTGGAAGCAGAAGAGGTGTTTTGTAATGTTTACTCTCTGGATAAAAGTGTCGGTTCAAGACTGCGTGTTTGGGACGTAAGATCTTCACGTAATCCTTGCAGTGTTTTGGAGCTTATATGTCATTTTCACGCTATTTCTATTCTATTTGCTGGAGAAATGCATTATCATGCCATTTTTTCCCGTTTTCTTAATCCATAACAAACATTTTTGCACTAGAATTGCTGGAAAAGATGGCAAAATCTGACCACGGCAATTTTTTTACTTAACCATGTGCGGGTTTGCACTTTGAAACTGGCATGGAATTTGTCATCGGCACACGCTCTCCCCCTTCTCTTACTTTTTCCAGCTTTTGGGGGCTGCAATTTAAAGCAGACAAACCTAGGTAATGAACGAGAATGAAGCCAATCTGTTCAATCGGTCTTGCACAACAGGCAAAAGATTGATGGCAGGTATAGGCAAAACACCCTTTTTTTTGAAGAGTGAAACCTTGTAGAATTTTCTCTCTGAAAATAACGAGAGTCAGTCCATAGCCTAGATCATTATAAACATTAGAGAGTTAGTTCATAGCCTAGATCATTATAAACATAATCTGTGAAAAACTGTTTCCTGCCTCAGTGGCTAAGTGTTTCCTGCTCACTTAGGACGCACTTTCAGAGATCTTACCAAAGCTTGATCTGTTTCCATGGCAACAAAAAGACTCAGACATCATTGTGTTTGTCATCATTCATATAGAAATGAATTGTATGTTGCTGGTTTCCTTTGAGTGAGTTTGGTTTTGAAAAAAAAAAAGGTAGTCTACGGTATATACCACCTTAAACTTATTAAAAAAACAAAAAACAAACAAACAAAAAATGCCAATTATCTGTAAAGCATCACCACAACATTGAATTCCAGCAAAAAACGTTAAGGCGGGGGCAGATTTAGTGAGAACTGTTCCTAGTATAATTAATCGCGTCCCTTTGCATTATTTCCAGCGTTGTTTTCCTGCGTTAAAAAATTAGTTTTGATTACAATATAACAGGCTGAGAAATATTTAAAATGGCAAAACTTATGCGAGAATAGGTAACCACTAACTTTGAAAATATATCCGTTGTTGCTGAAAACAGCAGGGGCCAACTAATACTGGTATTAGTTCCCTCCTCACTTCTTTTAGTTCCGGAAACACTGTACTGTGTATATTATCTAGTTCCCCTCATTATACTTCAAGCAAATGACGTTCACCTTCTCATAGTCACACACAACTCCACAGTCAATGCCGAGTCATTTTCTCCTAAAAGACTACCTGCCGACCAAGGAACCTCACGACTGCTGTGGTTAATTTGATAATAACCTAGTGCTAGATGTCATCCTAAATATCAGACGCACACATGGTGTGCCTATTTTTTGGATTCGTCCCGTCTTTTGCCAGAGTGCTCAGGGAACCGTGATGGATACAAGGATTGTTTGCGGTTTTCTTCCATATACAAGGATAAACTGTTACAATTAAGTTGCCACAGGAGAAAATAATTGTCAAAGTTGAAAAGTGATAACTTTTCCAAAAAAGGTCATGTTTTCTATTCAGTGAAAACTATTCCTGGGATTGATTTAATAAAACTTTACAACTTTTTACAAGTGTAGCTATTGTTTTCAGCCATGGAAACAGAACGTTTGTGAACCGCTAGAAAGGTCAAGACCCATTCATTTGTCAGAGTAGAGCGTTAATTATCAGGAGACATCTTACTGAACAGAAGGCGGAGTTTTCTGCCATGTTTCTTCCTCTGTTTGATAGACACTTGTTGCTCTTTCGAACAGAACCGTTCCGACGCCACCGGTTTCGGAGTGTACCAGTGTACCAGGGATCAATTTTATAAAAAAAAATTACACTTGTGTTTTACAAGACTAGCTATTGTTTCCATGGCTGAAAACGATCACTACACTTGTAAACTTTTTATTAAATCAATCCCAGGAATAGCTTTCACTAAATCTGCCCCCGCCTTTAGAAAACGTGACCTTTTTCGCTGGAAATTAATGCTGTGGTGATGTTTGGCATTTACGTTTTTCATAATAAAGTTAATTACGGGTGTAATGTGATGGAACACATGTGGAGGAACAAAACGATCTAAAATAGTTGCATCCGCTTTAGCCTTGACTAATAAGGTACTTGTGATGAAATACAGTCACTCACTGCCTCGCCACTGATCCTTCACTTTAAATATCCCCGAAGAATAACAAATAATCGAAGAAAAGTCAGGTATCCTGACAAAAATGATCAGGGAGCAATTAGATCACCCCTGACAGAGGGAGAAACTTTGGGTCGTGAATGTAACTTTCAAGTTACATTCATTCATTCATCTTCAAACCAGAGTAGCATCAAATCACGTCAGGAGTTTCTTGAGTTAAAGTTGAATCTCATAAAAGCAAAAATCTCAACCCCAGACATCTCAACATCTTTTATTTACATTCGAGTCACAAGTTATGAAGTTATGGACATCTAAACGTCTTCATGTATCAACTCCTTGGGTGTGCCTGGAGAATGGTATTTATAGTCCCTGGACAATAATGTAAATACGACACGGATAACACTTAATACACACCACAGTTTCGGTATTTCATACTTCTTTCTTTCTCTTCTCCTCATGCATTCTCCTCATGCATTCTTTCTGATTACATCAACCTGATGGTTTAAATTCTTATTTGCCACCGCTAAAAAATTAGAAAGTGATCACATCTCTATACGCTGAAACTATCGACAGCTGTATTGTACGGAGTTTGCACTGCCAATCCGCTGTCTCTTGCGAGATTGTAAAGTGTCAAAAAAGTTCCGTATGTCCTCCTCTTTCACAACCTATGGACAGAAAAAACAACCACCATTCATCAGTACAGTCACTTGGCCCCCGGCGTATAATGTAAGAGGGCGGTTTTCAATACAGTCACAAAACCAAAACCAAACTAATTTCTTTAGCCAATCAGGGCAGACAATGAAATAAGTGATCCATAAAAAAAAGCAAATACTTGCAAACGGCACTAAGCGCGGGAAAACGAGTGAAAAAGTTAAAACAAAACTGATTTTGCCTTTGACTCGGTGTAGGCTGCGAGACAGAGGTTCCCTCTATTCCTCCCCGAGTAGAAAGAGAAGAAACCTCTGTCTTGCAGGGTACTTCCGGGTGGCTGAAAATGTGGCAGGAAACTTTTCAGCCAATCGCTGACCGTAGAAATAAAAAAC
>BLFK01000886.1:216420-228807 GCA_014634185.1 Astreopora myriophthalma
GGACGGCTATTCATAGAGTTATTTCAGTAGAGTTATGACTTAGAGTCAACGACTGCCAAAATCCTGAATTCATGATTTTGGAAGGGTGGCTTTCCAGAATGCTGAGTTTAGGATTTTGGCAGTCCAAAATCTTGAATTCAGGATTTTGGCAGTCGTTAACTCTAACTCTAAGTCTGAGAGGTTTTGTTATCCTTCTCACGTCATGATTACAAAACCCACACGGACTATAAAATAAAGAAAGTAATTCACACCCGCTAATTTGCGGTGACAACTTGGAGAATGACAAAGCAAAAATGTGCAACGATAGCCGGAAATTTTGTGACTATTACGAATCATTTATTAAAAGTTCTTGGTCTGGTAGTTAAGTATCCGCCTTTTTTCCCTCCTTTTTCACAAACGCCAATAATATTGAACCTTTAAATATTTAAAACTTGAAACTCTAAATTTTTCCTTACCAGCGTAAATGACCGGACAAATTGTCCGGCCATCTAAGGATTTGACCAGACAAAACCTGTTTTTGACCGGCCGTTATTTGAAGCCCTTATACATCACATTCTTATACTTTTACACAACTACTTTTAAACTTTTAAAAAGTAATACATATATGAAAAAGAACCCAATATTTGGTCAAACATCTGGTCTAATATATTGCATTTACAAAAAAAATTATTATATAACTTAAGTATATATGGATCGAGAAAAATCTAATATATTCAATTGGAATCATATTTCAGACAGGTTGTCAGAAGATCAAATTGAAGAGCTGAAAGCTTATTATCATACATATCATTGAAAGCATTGGTGTTTCAAACAAGCTTATAAAAATATGAGACTAGGTTTATTAGGTGACATTTTAAGCATGTTATTAGCAGGTTCTGGAATAGCTACCGCAATACAAACAGGCACATTTTCATTAGCTATGGGCATTTCATAAATGAAATAAAGAACATATTACCACCAGCTTGTGTGACAAACAAAATCTTTATGTAAAAATGCATATGACTGATGATTTCATTTTAATGGGCAACGGTCCCATTATTGATAATTTTTTTTTCATTACTGAATAATCATTCTAATTGTATCACATTTTAATTTTTGTATTTTATCCCAATATTCGCTATAAAAATTTAAGGTTGTTTTTGATTATGCTATTGGAATATTTTCATAATTTTTAATTTTCAACAATTTAAACACTCCTCTTAAAACAAACTTTATGTTAATCATTCGTTTTTGTTGAATATTCACTTGCGAAGTTATTTCATTAATCTTCTCAAATATTTTTATTACTCTATTGAGATCATTACTTGATATATATTATAATGTGGTTATTTATAAGCAAAGTTAACTTGGAAAGGACTGCTGGTGCGGTTATTGACATTTCGCATGCACCGTCGCTGTTTGCACTCGTGCTTGCCGTTTGCTCTGAGTTTGCCACCATTTACTTTCGCTTTGGCCCCCACCCTCCCTCTCCTGAGGGCAAGGATTAGTAAGTATGAGTTTTTTTCCACTGTGAAGACAGTGTGATGGGTGCTGAGGTTGACCTGTGGCTAGATTGCCATGGTTACCTCTTGCCAATTGCCTCATTTGCTGTATGGCACCTACCCTCCATTCATGTGTTGACAAGTTAATTTACTACATATATCATTGATTGTATTCTGCACATGATATTTGCAATGAAATACCGATTTACGAATTATTTTGTATTTATTTTCCTGAAAATCAATGTACTCATTTACAACAGAATTTCCAACGCTTGTGCACAAATCACTCATACAAATTCTCCATTAGTGTTTTCCAGTTTGGTATTTTCACCACATGATTCATATCTTTGCTCTGCTGTAATCTCTCATTTACTCTTCAATTCCAGAGCAGGACAGAGCTCCCTCCAAGGCAGCATATTGACTACCAAAATTGTATACACACACTGTTTTATGCGTCACACAATCATTACATGCACATGCCCTTGCTCAAAACCCCATGAAAAATATATTTCCCTGCTAAAATTAATAGATCACGAATGATGTTTTATTTTTCCCCACTAAAATTGACACATGTTGTTTCACATGCCTCATACGGTTACATTGTCTCTTTGGACTAGCCATGCTCAAATGTGTCCCTAATTGATGCACGTCCCCTTTTTTGACATGCTCATTGATGATGTCATTTGATGACTAACTGTCAAATCATTATCATTAGTATCATCATTGTTATTATTATTATTAAATTATTATTATTACTATTTTTATTCTATTAGCAGTAGTTATAGTAGAAGTAGTAGCAGCAGTATATTAAAATGGTAGGAAATGCCTTGTGAGGAGGAATATTGTTTCATTTGGTAGTAATAGAAGTTTGAGACAATATTGTGCACCCACTCTGTACTTTACCGTTGCTATGTTAACTTATTCTCTATAATTAATCAATAACGTCCTTGACTTGAATTATTTCTAACACTTTCTTTCTGTAATTATTTAGACAGCCAAGAGGGAAAGTGCTAGCTGCTCTACACATACCCATTTCCTTGCGATTAAATTTCTCATAATTATTATAAATAACTAAAACTAAAATGATTATTGTAAATAACTAAAACCAAAATGTTTGAAACACTAAAAACAGAAATCATAAACAAGCATAGAACTGCGAAACACTACAGCTTGAAGAAAACCAAGACTTTTAGTTAACACACAACCAAGTGAGGTTACCTTTCCTTGTGCAACAAAGTCTCTCAGATACTCAGTCAGTTCACTTTTCATATCATTGTATTCTGAAATCAATGCAAGATATTAGAACCGTTAACCACAACCAAAAAAATTACTTTGGCCAGTTAGAACAGATGCAAAACAGATACATGCAGGAATAGAATTCCATATAAATTAGATCTATCAAAATAGGCTAATGACAGCGAAAAAGGTATGATTCTTGAAGTTCATCTTGAACATCCAAAAGAATTACATTATTTACATTTTCAGCAGCTAATGATTATTCATTAGCTGCTGAAAAACTGTGTTAAAAAAGAAATGTTATCAGATTATTCAGATATGTCCAGAGATGCATGCAATTGCAAAACTGACTAATATACCAAAACAGTTGTCAAGTACTAACGAAAACAATAAATATAGCGAAATAACAAATGAAGCAAGCAACAGCAGCAACAATAACAAGTCTTGAAGGCAGACAAGGGAAGGGGGCCCCACAAATATAACAAAAACAACAAATATGGTGAAAATATCAAAGGAAGCAAGTGACAGCAGCAAGAGTAACAAATCTTCAAGGCCAACAAGGAAAGGGGGGCCCACAAATATAAGAAAAATATTAATAATGAAGTATCAAATATGGCAAAAATAGCAAATCAAGCAAGCGAGAGACACATAACAATTGTTTAGGACGGACAAGGGAAGGGTGCCTCACAAATATAATGCAAATAACGAAAATATCCAATCAAGCAAGCATGAGAAGCAAAAATATCAGTTCTTTCAAACAGACCTGGGAAGGGGCCCCACAAATATAACGAAATCGAGGAAAATAACTAATATAGTGAAATTATGAATGAGGCAAGGGACAAACACTTGAGTATGAGTATCCCCTTATGAATGAATGTTTTCAGGTCATGATCAGGTGGATTGGGGATGACTGCAAAGAAACATGGGAGCCAGAAAGCAATGTACAATTACCAGCATGCATGGATTTTGAGAATGGAGGACAGCTCTTAAAAGGATTTATTTCAGAAGAGAGGACCATTTATGGCATTACAAATGTCACAGAGTACAAAACAAATAATGACCAGGGTTCAGATGAAAAGAGGAGGAAATTGGACGAGTTCAACAGTAGTGAAAAGAGTCCAACACATACTTTTCACTACTGTTGAACTCATCCAATTTCCTCCTATTTTCATGTGAACCCTGGTCAAAATGTTTTGTGCTCTGTGACACTTGTAATGCCATAAATGACCTGCTCTCAACTGTGTGGCTTCATAGCTCAGTTCGTAAGAGCACTGCACCGGCATTGCAGAGGTCGTGGGTTCGAATCCCGTTGGAGTCACTTGAATTTTTCAAGTGCATATAAGAGACAATTGCTTAAACTGTCCAGAAAGTGCGAGGATCATTTCTTCAGTTCATTTCTAACCCGCACTTCATAATAATTTCATTCATGCGTTGGTGTATTGTTGTAAAGAATGAATTATAATCATCTTGAATTGTTATCACAAGAAAAAGGACAGATGTTTTCCCTTGTAAGTGACTTCGATTTGACGTGAACCTTTCCTATGTAGCACAATCCTGAATTTTCATAGATCAAGTAATGAATGAAAGGGAAATAACAGGTAACATTTAGGATATCAAGGAAAGTTGTACTATCAAACATTGATGAAATATGTAGGAAAGTAACCCCAGCTGTTGATGATTCATTTGTTTTCCTAATTTGCTAGATCAATATTTGAAGATACGCCTCATGATGTCATAGAGAAGTGCAAAACAGAGAAAGCAACGCATTACCAAAGGAAGAATTTCCTAATAGCAGGTACATATTAATAATTTTAATTAAATACAGAAGTGTTGTTGCATGACTAATAGTGATAAGCGAACACCTGCATGAAGTTATACATCTAACATGATATAAATTCTGGCTAGAAACAAGTTATAAGGCAGTCTTATTTTCCCTTTGGCTTCCTACAGAGATTTAAGACCTTAACCACCCATCAAATACAGGTTAAATTTGATTTCACTCATGTGCAAATGATTTTAACCCAGGTTGATTTGTAACTGTTTTTCCCCTCTATTTGTGACAATGAATACCAGGCGCAAAGAAATTACCAATCAAACCTAGGTTGAATCAGTCTGACCTGAATCAAATTTAATCTAATTTCACCTGTATCACATCCACTCAAAAGCTACCAATATGCGAGTCCCCTTTAATTACCTCCATGTTAACTCAAAAACTATGTACCCTTTCATTGGGCCCTACTTGTTGTCATTAGAGCCATGGAATTTGACAGGATATGCCAGAACATTGCTGATGAAATTAAGAGCAGTAAAAACAAAACAAGAAATTTATTGTCAACTACGCAGGAGTATTGGAAGGCCTTGAATTGAAATATAGTTGTGTAATGTTCAAGTGTTGGCGAGAATGTGTAGGAGGAAAACTCCAAGTGAATTGAAAGAAATCAAGTAATTCAGTGATAGTAACTAGAATGCTAGCAGTGCAACCTCCATTGTAAAACAATTTAAAATGTTTCTCCAAAAGTAACAAGGCATGTATACAGAAAGAAAGTTGTGAGATGAGATTACTCCATGTTGTATATTTTAGGAACCTTTTTTGGAATGAAGCCTTGTGGGATCGTGCTATTCTGCTATGAACTTTTCATAAGTGAGTCCAAACCACAAGTATGTGGGATACTTCATGATGTCTTCTCAAAATGGAGCATGGATGAAATTGGTAGGGAATAGGTATTTCTTAATGTCATTGGTTACAATGACATTAAGAAAAGATGATTGACAAACTTTGGAAGAAAACCATTGTGATGGAAAGCAAGGCATATGTTGATGCTCACACTGAACAAAACTTCTATCCCCAGTTGTGTTAGTCGTCGCAGTTCACTCGCCTCAAAAGAGAGTTTGCTACAAGACCTCTAGGCAAAGAATACCTTTGTTGCATGATGACCAAGATTGTGGATGTTTAGTGACATTGTCATATAATAACATCGACTTCTTCATTTGAAGTCTATTTTAAACAGCTTGATGCCAGTTGCAAAGAGGACAAGTGGTCTTGATATGGTAGTTGACAAACTCCACTTCAGAAATCTGGTCGACAAGTGGCCTCGTCAACACTGCAATCCATATGATAGGAAGGAACTGGATGGGGTATGTATTACACGGTGCATTGCAAGCAGAGAAAGTGGCACTGAATGTAAAGAAGATCACAATGTTCTCCAGAACCCCCTTGTGGTACAAAGTAAATATTAATGCTAGATCACAGGCTGGGGTCAGCAGGGTGAACATGAGGAGGGTCATAAACATTTTCACAAATAGAAGATAATGAGGAAAAGGCTAAGTGTGGTACTACTGCTGTTATTGGGCATTAGCCCTATCCAAATTCTTGTCAATTATCAAGTGTCCATAAAGGAACACTTAACTGTTGTTTGGTAGAACAGGGCAATTATTGAAAGCATCTTACAGTAAATTATACAAACTTACCTTATGGGTTGTAAGTTAACATGATCACTTTGTTACATTATCATAGTTGTTGTTACTGTTATCGTAAGAATTATTATTATCATTATCATTAGTATCATCATTGCTATTATTGTTAAATTATTATTATTACTATTTTTATTCTATTAGTAGTTGTAGTAGAAGTAGTAGCAGCAGTATATTAGCATGGCAGGAAATGCCTTGTGAGGAGGAATATTGTTTCATTTGGAAGTAATAGAAGTTTGAAACAATATTGTGCAACTACTTTGTTTTAATAAGATAATGACCTTGTGTGTTATGTTTTATAAAGACCTATTGAGAGTGTGCCTTTTGTTAATAATTTTTATAGGTTGACACAGAAGTGTGTGAGCAAACGTTTTCCTGGCTGTCCTAAAATCAGCACAGATTCATGTTTTACTTATTAAATATATGTGAACTCAGGAATAGAAAGGTGGGAAAAAAAATGGGAAGGCAGCTCTTGTTGGTGTAATGAACTGTTACTCAAGGTCATTTAGACGTGTTATATGATTACAACGTAAATATACAGTGTTTCCACTACATCTAGTTAAACCTTCGGATAGTATAATTGTTAATGTCATATGACTCTGGCATTCAAGTCATACCCATCTTTATAGAGGTGAAATGATAGAAATGAACCCTTAGAGGTAATGAATAAATGTTGTTCTTTTATGCTAAACATAACTTGTCTTTGTCAGCACATGTTGTAAAAACAAGGCATGCCATGGTCTTATTGACTGAGTGGAAATGGTGAATGGGAGAATTCTGCTAGTTTTGCCTATGTTGATGGCATGATTTCAATTTGTCCTTGTCTCTTTTGAGGGAAGTGGGATTATGGTTAAATTGTAGAATAGTTTGTACCGATTTAGGGGTACTATTCTCCGATTAACCACTAAGAATTGTACTTATTTTATGATGAAAGTCTTCGATTCTACGATTTTACCGGAAGATACATTAGAAATCGTTATCCGAGTCTACAAGTCTTCCGATTCTACTATTTTACCTGAAGATTCATTCGAGATAATTCTCCCATTCTACGACTCATCCCATTCTACCTTAAAATACTTTAGAAACCATTCTCCGATTTTACAATTTTTAGAAATCATCTCTTGGAAATGACGAGTAATAAATGATTATCATTGTGGTGTTTTACATTGTTTTTGTTCAGGCGCAACTCTTTTCAAATGAGTAATAATTGAGCATTACTGTGGTCTTTTGCATTGTGTTTGTTCACGCGCAACTCTTTTAGAAGGAGTAATAATTAAGTATTAATGTGGTGTTAGGTATTTTAGTTATATTTGTAAAGCCCCTTTCTCTGCTCTCTTTCAGTGATTTGTTATATTTGCTAGTGTGGCTCCGTTGATTTGTTATTTTCACTATTTTTGGTACAATTGTTATTTTGGGTATTGGGGTAATCAATGTTTTGTTATGGTAATCAATAATTGACTGGAAAATCGTGACCCCCCCACCCCCCCCCCCAAAAAAAAACAAATAAAATCATAATAATAAGATTCAAGCATGAAAACATAACTTTAGCCACCTACAGCTAGAGTAATAAAGGTAAAATAAATGTAAAACTGTAGTCTAGCCAAAATTTACACAAATACTCAGGGACATGTTTTTTTTTTAACACTGATTAACAATGTACTTTTCTTACTGCACGATACACGGACAAAGATTTCAGTTAGAGGTTGAACTTGACATTGTCTGTTTTTAATTAACTACTAGAAAACTGTAATAGACCTTTGCCGCATTCCTCCCAGTCCCCCATGGTAAGTTATGAAATGAGAGTGGGGTGGATAAAATTTGAAATTGCCGGAAAATTTGCTCCAGCCATTTTGAATGTTATCCACCCCAGCCTTGTTTCATAACTTACCATGGGGGACTGGGAGGAATGCCGGAAAGGTCTATTAATAGAGCATTTCCTATTTACAACCATTCCAAAATAACCTCCACACTATCTTGGTCATACGTTACTTTAAGAACATCTTAAGAAAGTTTTCAGGCTCAAATCGCAAGAAATAAAAATAAGAACGTTCAGCCTAATCTCCAGAACTAGAGGTTCTATGCTATATATTGTATATACATACAAGAGTGTAATATTTCCATGCCATTCGATTTTGTTCTTCAATTTGCAATTATTGTCTTCTTCAATTTTCAGCAATCTTTACTGAATGCAATCCGTTACTACTCCACGTGTTATAGCTCATGAGACACAGAAAGACGAAAAGACAAGTAGTCACTCATTATTTCCTTGTGTTGAGTTGCCTTGACTCTGCTCCATGTTTTGTTTAGTGACAACATGCATAGCATACTTGGGGTTCAGTGTTTTCTTCCTCATTCAAAAAAGCATTCACTTTTTTTCCAGCCAAGAGAGATCCATTGTATGCTTTTAAGTAGCATCTGTTTAAAAGTGTTTAGATATGGAAACTGCTAAACAAAGACTGAGACCAGATCCAAGATCCATTTTGTGGAAGTGCTGGTTAGACTGTCCTTCCAAACACTGGCTGGTTAATCTCAAACTCAGCAGGTCAACAGCTGTTTAGGACAAGGAAAACTGACTTCCTCATTTCTGGATTTCTTGAGTCAAGTTGCACGGCCTCAAACAGGGCATTATTTCAGTAAGACAGGCATTGTTGTTAAGTTGAGTGGCCCAGTTTTTAGGGGACTGGAGTTGCATGTGAAGTGTCTGGGTTCAAATGCTGCTGTGCCCACCAAATGGACTTATCTTCTGAGGTCCTGAGTTCTCCACCACACATAGAAATCAGCTGACTAATTGCATCCTTCCGGTCGGGTCTCTTTACCCTCACCTGTATATTTGGAGCTTCAAACTTCAAATTCTACCATGCATCAGTAAATATACATTCTTTACTTTTATTTTTACTTTTCTATAAAATAGCTCCTTTACTTTTAGTTTTACTTTTTGACCTACCATGCATAACCTCTACTCTTGGAATGCGTCCCATGTTCTGCAGAGCTTGCATCCCACTCTCATACGATGAAACATTTGACCTACTTTCCCTGCCCCTCTGTTCGTAAGCTTGTATCGTGTCTGTTTCATCCATCAGGAACATCACATCCAGTGACTTGTACAAAGACTGTTTAGTACAATATAAAACAAACTATCACTGAATTATTCAAACGAGTGCTATTTGTCGTCTGTCTGTTCTTCTTCACTGTTCACCATACCAAATTAAAAAAAAAATGAAGTTTCACGCGAGGGATCTTGGAAATGAGCTGCAGTAATCATGATCACACATAATAGCTTTGTAATATAGTGTATTATCGCTTGTCTCATGATGTAGTACTCATTTAATAGATCGCAACATTTCGACAGCTTACTGCTAGTCTTATCAGGTGATGAGGTTGACTGGTCATGCTCCATTATTTGTATCATTTATTAATAATAGTATGTTATTAAACAAACAACACTACACTAAAGCAACATTTACAAAAAACTGCTGAATCGCTTACATACACAGAGAGCTATATCTGTATTGAAAGTCTGTATTACACACAGATCATTACTTACTTACACGTTACCTACAAAACAAAATATCCTAACTAAAACCTACTTGAAACAGTGATAGTAGAAAAAAATAAACCTATCGAAGCACAGAGCCAGAGGCTAATGCCCATTTACTATTGAATTAACCTATATAGTGTTGTTTTTAATAGATATATTTTTCTGTCTCATATTTAATTTTAGCCTTTAGCATGAAACTGGTTATATTTGGAAGTGTTTCAGTTCTTCTACAATCCCAAAGATAATTACTTTTGCCATCAATACCAAATAATTAAGTAAGGGACACTTGAACGTTATTCCTATCAATACCTCTTGCAGAGTAAGGTGCATGAATTCTTTTGTTAAAGAATAGTAATAGTATTCAAAGTGTTTCCAGAAAAGTTGGGAGTGCACACAATGGAAGAGATGAGATAACGTTTCTGTTTCTGATTTACAGAAGGAACATTTTTCATCTGCAATGTAACCTATCTTATATAGTTTGGTATTAGTGTATAATACAGAATTAAGAATCTTGTATTGGAAAGCTTTTATATATGGTTTGGAGGCTATGTTATGAGGCAGAAAAAAACAATTTTTCAATTCATCATCCGTTAAGTTGAAATCATGTTTCAGACGTCGTGAATTGCTTGGAAACTGAGCTTTTATGCTTTTAATCAATAGGTAGTAATCTTTTGATTTCTTTTTTCAGCACATCAAAATGCTTGTTATCAATTTGTTATTCCAAACTATATTCTGCCAATTGTTCTGTGTCAAATTCCTCTCGAAAGTTGAACCGCCATTTTAGTAGCTCAGAGTAAAACTGAGAAGTGATTTGTATCATGATGGTCGGCTGTGACATGTATTGTTTCACTGCAGTCTGCTTCTGTACTATTTTCCCTGAGAAGTTCTCTTGGCGATTCGCAGCACCATCGATCTCTTCCTGTGTTTCTTGATTGTAGGCACCCACATTTCCAGAATTACTCATGATGTTATTAGGGTGAAGTCTTATGTGAACAGCTTCCTAGACATTATGGATGTACCAGTGAGGGTCCTGAGCAATAAATTTTACCTTGCTCCAAATCACAGTGGCTAGTCTCATGAGCATGCTCAGAGATGGCAGAGGTCTGGGTGTGAGCAAATCATGTCTCTGCTGTGCTCGCTGATTCTCTCTTACATGGATTTCCCTGTTTCTTTGATGTAGACTTTCATTGTTGTTGTTGTTGTGTTGAGCTGTTTCAGGGAGCAGGGTTGACGAAGTGCTGAGAGCACTTCCCCTCCAACACTGTGTCCCGGGTTTGATTCCCGGACTCTGCCTCATGTGTGTTCCAAGAGGTTTTAAGGTCTACAATTACATTCAAGGTCATTTCCGCAGATGTCACAAAGTGTCTACCTGACCCCAATCTGGAAACTAACAGTTTCTGGATACACAAGTTCTCAGGTCTAAAGCCCCATTACACAGGCAGAAAAATTGGCATGGCGCCTGTAAATCATGGCAAGCCACCAATGATTTCTGCACTCCCTGTTTACACACTTTTATATACACAGAAAAATTGGCACCATACTCCTCAGTTGGACACTGTACCAATAATTTCTTGGCTTGGCATTACACAATTTTTGTAGACTTGGCAAGGTGCCTGGAAAATCGCATAGGCAGTGCCCATTCTTCAAGATACCACTGACTGCTTCACACGGAGTTTATCCGTGCCACCCACACCTCCGGAGCTGTGGTCAGTCCCCTAAAAAATTCCTGGCTCGAATGCCTAATAAGCCCTTAGTAGGTCCTGTTCGCATGTTAAAAATACACCGAGCCATTGTCGTGCCATATTCTGTGTGAGTGTAAAGGGGGTTTTAAGTAAGAAAGTGTTTTGTGACGTCTTTTTTTGAAAACCATGAATCTCATTATGCATGGGTAATGTTATTGGACATGAATGTAATTTAATCTTCAGTGTCTCCAATTTGTGGTTCAGCACTGAAGCAGTATTATAATTATAATTATCATTATTATTACTCTGAAGTCAAGCCTGACACTATAATGAGCTCACCATACAGTTCTTGCACTTGCACAGGGCAGACCGCCAGCCAGTGTACCAGTATAAAGCTTTACTTTCACCTGTTGACGCATTTTCTTGAGGATGAACCAGCTTGCAATTAATCACTTCTTTTTCAGATTTCACTACTTCTTTACCATTCTCCTTGGCAGCAGAATTGACCGACCCTTGTTGACTGGATGACTGAGGTTTTAAAGAATCACAGGATGTGGTTTCACTGGAGTCCTAACATTTAAGGAGACCAAAATTAATAAAACAATTTATAACAATTCTCACACGGTAAAAAAACTACTTTTTCTTTCTTGAAAGGCACATGTCCGACCAAGCTACCCAATTAGTCAGATTTTGGTCAGACTTGGTTACATGATATTGTCATGTGACGAACTGGACCACAATGACTAGCTGAGTATTACGAATGAGCGGTTAGTAGCCAATTAAGAGCGACTTTTTCTACCGACCAGGTGACAAGCGGCACAAGACCCAAAAATCGAAGTTTGAGATATTTTGTCCAGAGATAGCCCATGGTATGCCTATTCACTTGGTACACTTTTTTTGTTTGAAAGTTTTATTTTTTTCGAGCAAAAAAATCAAAATCGACACTACCCCTCATTATCGAAAATGGGACAAAATTCAA
>BLFK01000886.1:236317-248718 GCA_014634185.1 Astreopora myriophthalma
TCGACTGTGGAAGTTCACGAATTTGGTAATGTTTGCTGTATTTTTATCGCAAAAAGCAAGAAAGGACTTTTTCCCATCATTATTTATACACTGTTTATAATGAAAAGCAAAATTAAGTAAGTGATCAGAAATATCCGTAAAAAGGAGTCCACTAACTAGGTTGTCACAAAAGGAATTTATAAATATATTATCGACAAGAGTAGCAGAATGAGAGGTTATCCGTGTCAGACGCAAGATTAACAAATTAGCATATGTAACATTCAAAACTTCACCTACAAGACTACGTGAATGATAATTGATGACATTCAGATTAAAATCACCCATCAGTTAGGACAGCTTATTTCTTTTCCAATTTTAGCCAAAAGAGAATTAAAAATTTGAACAAAGTTATTAACATCAGAGTCTGGCGGTCTGTGGATGACACCAATAATTATATTTTTTGATAAAGGCCGGCAGATTTCAATGAATAGGGACTCATTGGAAGGTGATATATCAACGATAGCCAAATCTTGATGAAGTTTAAATTCGAGTTCATTGTCAATCTAAATTCCAACACCTCAACCAATTCTATTGGGACAGAAGTTGTGAATAAAATCATACCCCTCGATGTCAAAAGAATAACCAGAATCTTTGAGCCAAGTCTCAGTTACTCCCATTATGAAAACTTACTATCAATATTAGCAAGAAAACAAACAAAATTATCATAATTACAGGGTAGGCTATGTATACTTAATTGAAGTAATGATAAACAAGTAGAGAAAGTAGAAGAATAAATTTTATCACATAATTCATTAAATTGATTTTCCATAAAGCAATCGTAATGAATCGTATAAAAGTTGAAGTTAGAGTCGGGATCCAAGTCACTTGAAAGCACTAGATTTTCATTTTCGGAAAGAAGTGGATTAAATTTAACACTAAACAATCGATCATTATTAAGCAAGTTCATAAATTGCAACACTGAACTCGTCATCATCAAGATGACAGAAAGGTAAAAGAAACTTATCTGCTAAACATCAACAACAGTTAGTTTGCATTTCCTTGGGATGACGCTACTTTGAAGGCAACAAATTCATCTAAGCGGAGGAACTGTCATCTTTCTTACGGAAGACTTTGCCTTATTTGGTCCATGCAAACTTAAAACAACAATCTCTGTTGAGCGCCTTCACATCTTTCAATAGCTCCCTTGTTTTCTGGATAAGACTTGATTAAGTAGAGACGAGTTCCAAAGCCCAAATCTAGGGTTGACTTGCCATGCAGTTGCCGTTTCAAGCTAAAGATATGATCACGAGTATTGCAATGTGTGAACTTGACAATAATCGGGGGAATTCTACCGTGTTGGGCCGGCAATCTGTGACTGATGGAAATGTCTAGTTCATGAAATTGATAATTGCGGTCGAGAAGATGGACAACACTTTTCACGATTTCATTTGTATTTTCATCCCATGTAACTGGAACACCATGTACTTCTAGCATGTCCCGAACAATTTACTGTTTTAGGTTTTCCACCTCGCTGTCACACGCTACAACCATGGATTCAAGCTTTGAAACTCGTTCACATAATCGCTTGTTCTCCCTTGACAGAAAGTCAAGTGAATCTTTCACCACATTCACAGATTTGGCAACTTCATCATACTTGGAATTCAGAAATTTAAGAATCTTTCTAAATTCGTCGAGATCACTTTGCTGCTTCAAGCAGCTGTCCAAAATGTCTTCAAATGATGCCTCACTAATTCATCTTGTTCTTGATCTGTACCCAAGTTGGTGTTTGATTTCTTGTCGCTTTGTTTAGGTGGCATTATTACGAATCAGTAAAAATGATTTATTATATCGAAATAAGTTAGATTAACATAAAACATACACAAATATACGGAGCACAGAATTACATATCCTCACTCCACCAATTTCAGAAGAACTCTGAAACTGCAACACATAAAAGTAACTGTGCACCCCAGCAAAACTCTTGCATACCTCTTGTAATGTCAGATCTTTCTCTTTATTTTCTGGCTCAGCACTTTTGCTCTCTCTGCAGCCCAGTGGTGTGTGTCCTCCTGCCTCACTTGGCTGCTCAACATTCACTGTACTTTTGTTTTCTTGTTCAGCGACAAGTTGTTGGCCCGTGCCAATAGAGAGCTGACTCTGCTGTGGAACTGTTGCAATACCATCAATACAATTAACAAGAAAGTAATTTCACAGCAGTCATAATATTCTTTAATAAACATGATCTGTAAAAAACATGGACTAAGTTCAAGAGATCACCAACAGAGTTTTGCCACCAACAGAGGTAACTTTGCTTTTTAGACAAGTAAAGTACAAAGCAAAGTAATATCTTATGCCAAGCTCTTAGGAGCAGACATAGTTAAAAATGACAAAATCAAAATTATAGACAAGTAAAAATAAGCGATATAATTTCCCAACGTTTCGGCGACTTCATGATGCCATTATCAAGGGTAGAAATGAGACTGAAATTAACGATGCGAGTTCAAGAGTTACAATTGATTTACATAGAAGAGGTGGCTACATAAATACTTTAGCACGGATAGAATCCATTTGCACGTTCAAACTCGGTGTTAATAGTTTGATGTAAAGCATCTCGTTGACAAGACAATCAAATTTGTTAATGCATTTCTTGAGAACTTTGAAACAACTAAGGAGGTCCTCAGGGACAGCGCCCGCATGGTCATTGTCATAGTGCTTGCGTACTGAAGATGACGTGCTTTTGCGGCCATCCAAAATTATTCATATTCATAAGTTGAGACAATATGCAAAATATGTTTATTATATTGGGGGGGGGGGGGGNNGGGGGGGGGGGGGGAGAAAACAAAAAGAAACATATTAACATACTAGACATTAATTTTCGATCAGAAGTGTTCAAGGCCTATCTCTACCATACTGTTTTTTCCTTTGACAACAAATGCTGCCTCTCATTGCTCAAGGGTATAGACCCTGGCAAAATATACCTGGGGATACCCTTGCCATGTTCTGACTGCAATATTCTCAGTGACACGTGCTAAAGAGACAGGGTTTAAAGTTTTACTAAAATCAAAAACACTATTCTTGTTTTTTTGTTTGTTTTTCAGATTTCCAAACTATCTTTACCAAAACATCTCCAATCAAAACTCTACACCATAATGGGACAAACAAGGATGACTATGTTAGCCAGAATTTGCTATTGAATGGTCCACCACTACCTGGAGAAAAGAGAGTGGTTTGGTTTTCTCAACCTTTGTCTCCTTCCCGTGCAGATCCCTACTTTTTGACTTGTACATGTACTTCATGTGCATTTGCCCCCTGTATAACTCTGTCCCAATTAACATCCCCATTTCCTACTTCACATCTGTTCCACGTTGCACCTCAAAACTATTCTCATTAATATTAATTAAAATAATAATAATAATAATGAACTTTGTTGACCAAAAAAATGAGCTTAGTCACGGTTAGCCAATTGGTAACACCTATGTAACTTATGTATCACAAAATTAAGGACATACTATAAAATCGATACATGCAATAGACATGATTAAAATGTGTTGGGACTAAAGTACTCTGAAATGTATCGAATCTATAACTAAACAAGCAGCTACAGGTAGCATCTCTTTTAGCCCATTTCCGATTCAAAGGTCATTAAGGATAATTAATTTTATGGTAGAAGGCTTATAGGAAATAGTAGGCGGCCTGGAAACTGTTCAGAGAAACATTCCACAACGATAGCGATGACCTCAACAAAACTCCAATCGTGGAATCTACTTCGTTGTACACACCTAAAAATGTTACAATATGCAATGATTTGACTCAAAATTGGGAAACAGATTCTTGACAAGTTTTTGTGACGGCCTTTCAATGACATTTCATGGGCGGTAATTGTACAATGAAAAGAACCAGGGAGCTGGGTGAAGATGGCTGACTAGGCACATAATACAACAGGATATTACGTACACCGAAGGAAGAGTAATAGTTTCCAGTCACATAAAGAAGATGGTAATAGATGTTTTCTCCAATTAACAGATGCGATCTTGGGCTGATAGCCTAGTGGTCATCGCTGTCACTTCTGATCAAGAGGACGCAGGTTTGAATCCCAGTGCGTACACTCCTATCTAGAAGTTCCTTTGAAAGGACTGCCCAATTGATCATTGATAGTTATCGATATAATTGATTGACATTACTACGCATGAGCAGGAAATTCGCAAACCAAAAAGAACAAACAAAAAAAAAAGAAAGAAAAAGCAAACAGACCCAAAAACAGGTATACCCGCCAGTGGCAAGAGAAATAAATTCTATTCTGTGCCCTGCGTACTCTCAAATGATATGGATGTCTGAACTTGGCATTGCCTCAAATCCACTCTCTCTTGGCTTGTACTACTCTGACACCCTTTCAGTTCTAATAATTACTCTTGGCAAAAGGCTAGAGTCGAGATTTCAGCTCTGATTGTTATTATTTTTGGGGTCATGATTTTCCTGTTCATGCATGATAATGTCAATCAATCATATTGATTACTATTGACTTTCATAGAGCTACATGCACAGGGATTTGCACTTTCTATTGTCAGAAGCGATAGCGATGACCACCCAGCTATCAGTCCAACATTGCACGAAGGATGGAAAAACATCTGTTAACATCTTTTTTGACCTAACCGGAAATGAGTGCTTTTCCTGTAGTGTACGCAATATCCACTGGTATTATGTGACTAATCAGCCAGCTACTTTCTTTTCATTGTATAATTACTGCCAATTAAATGTCATCAAAATGCCATCCCAAAAATTTGTCAAGCATCCATTTCCCAGTTTTAAGTCAAATCAATGCATACTTTAAGTGTTCTCGATGAAAATGAGAGGCTAGATTATAGGCTACCTGTAGCCTCTTGTTTGTTACTTCTTTTGCAAGTTTTGCCTACACTGTTTGTTGCTCTACCTATAAGTTAGCCACTCTAAAATGTTTTGCCTGTTTGTAGTTTTTGGTATTTTTCTTGACTTTGAGGCAGCTTTATTATAACCAAAAGATTTGGTCCAAAAATAATTAGAGGGTTGGGGCACGTGGACCCCTCCCCTGGACTCAAAAAACGAAAAGACCAAAATTGACCCTACCCCCCCCCCGAAATGCCCAAAATGAGCAGCTTGGGGAGAACGTCAGCCTTTCACCAAACTTGAACGTTCATGCCAGTTTCATTTTTGTACAGCAGACATTAAATTTACATATTGAAAGAGTTGTGTTCTCATTGCCGCTACCATCCTCGTCGTTAAAGCTTCATAATGAAAAGAGAAACACATAGGGACTCAAGTCCAGTAAAATCTTATACAAGTTAAGCTACTTTAATAGTGGCAACTAAATCAAAGATCAATATAAAAACTATCAAACTAGACTATTATCAAAATATTATTATACACGGGATCGACTTATACACGGGTAAATATGGTAAACTATTATCTAAACTAAACTAAACTATTATTAACTAAACTATTATCAAACTCGATCAAAAGTACTCCACTTATATGAAAGAACAAATTGATATCAAGCATAACATGCAGTTGGAACTCTATCTGGTAGGAAGCGGACCAGCTGGCAGTTAATGATACAAGTATTGGTCAGAGCAGAACTTGAGACCAAGACCTCTGGATAACAGTACAGCACCACAACCACTCAACCATGTTTCCTCCCTAAAGCAAAAGCACAAGTATACCTGGTTGTTCCAATCATCTGAATACCTGAAAGTGGAAGATATGCTTGAAGGAAGCTACACTTGGTCACACAAGCATCACAAATCATCTCTTGAAAGTCCCCTTGACATGGAGGTAGTTTACCTAAGTGCTAAAGAAAAGTAATGCAGTAAGCTGATCTCACCATAGCAGAAACCACAGAACATAAATTAGAAATTGTACTGTTTGATTATGTGAAAAAGTAGCATCATCAAAGTTGAGTGTGTTCACACTGATGTTAATGAAAACAAAACCTAAGGACGTTTTTTTTAAAAATCCAACTGAAAACCCTTTTACACATGTATGCAGGATAATTGGCACAATAAATCCTCAGTTGTGACACAGTACCGACGACTTCTTCTTGTGTTTCATAATCGTTGTGGACTTTGCCAAGTGCCTGGAAAATCACATGCACAGTGGCCGTTCTGATACCACTGACTGCTTGTCATGGAGCATGGCACGGCAATCAGTTTACATGTGCGGGATTTTTTGTACGGTACCGAGTTAATCTGTGCTGAGTGTGCCTCCTGACATGTATTCGACACCAGAAAAATTTTTCTGGCGTAAGGCCTAATAAGCCCTCAGTTGGTTCTGTTTGCACAATAGAAATATACCAGGCTGCACCTGACAAACACCAACCTTGAACCCAGGCTCTCTCTTTTCTTTCCTTGTCGTCAAAAAAGGGAGGAAAAGAGAGAGAGCCTGGGTTCAAGGTTGGAAAAACACAGGTACTGTACCAAGATTTAGGAGTGTTGGGTCAGATTTCTGCGAGTGTAAAGGGGGTTTGGAAGGCAATGCGTCGTGCACAATTTCTGAATTGGTCAAAATGAGCTGGTGCTCATCATATTAGCTTCTTGCCCAAACCCTTGTTAAGTATAGTGTAAAAATGTAGGCAGATGCCCATTATGTTGGGAAATGTCAATTATAAGCAGAGAAACTAATCAAATGAATGCATAGAGTGGAAGTTCACTGATTAAGGTTCACTGATGCATTGCTGTAGTTGCTGCTATGACTCCATCTTAGTTACCCTTGAGTGGTACCAGTCTTCACAAATTACACACTGGATCATTTCGTCTTCAATCTTGAAGCAAAACAGACAAACAATGCCAATCAATGAAGTAATGAATTAATTTATGGACACAAAATCTGGAAATGTCATAAGGTGGCATTCCAGCAATATTATTATATTAATAATTCATGGACCTATTATCCTATCAGATGACATAATTCCGTTGTGTGCATGCATCTTTACAGCTGGTACAGAATGATCATCCTGAAAAACCTGGAAAGGGTTTTGATTTTGGTCTCGAGGGAAATTGCAGTTGAATACAGAAACAAAATATCACTGAATTATTAATAAAAATTTGATTAACGGAGGAAATGATATATGAAAAGAATCATGATTACTGAAAATATGATTACTGTGATCTTTATATAAATGAACAAAATAGTCTCAATCACATGAATATATACCTCAAAACAACAAAACACATTTGCAAGTTTTGTCAATTTTAACATACACTGCACATCTTTAGACATTGACACAGCCTATCTACAGAACAATAGCCATTATCATAAACTTCATTGCCTTTTTCCGGGCTTCTTTGCAACTGCTTAAGTTGTTGCTCCTTTAACTGTGATGATCACCACTCTAACTTCAAATAATTTTATAACTGCAGTTCAAGTATGCAAAATCTCATAAATATTCTCTACCAGAAAACTGCATCTGTCAGTCA
Organism: Astreopora myriophthalma; assembly: GCA_014634185.1. Classification (NCBI taxonomy): domain Eukaryota; kingdom Metazoa; phylum Cnidaria; class Anthozoa; order Scleractinia; family Acroporidae; genus Astreopora; species Astreopora myriophthalma. The sequence goes on from BLFK01000886.1 coordinate 243,742, forward strand.
TTTGAAGTATGCATTCATTTTGAACAGGAGCAGATAACTGTTCAGCTTAAAACTTGAGAAGAAAAGGGGAAATTTGTGTTCTCATTGACACTTTTGTTGTTACTTATCTTTACTTTGTGTCCCAAATTGTGGCCATAATTTCTTACTTACACTTACCTACTTTTCTTCCACTGATTTTTAAGGCTTATGTAAGTCACAAAAAAGAAACACCTCCACAACCCACATATTGCAAAGGCTAATCAGGGCAGGTTGTGTCCAGATACAACCAAATAGATTAGCAGTTGTATATGCTACCAAAAAATGGACTAGACTAAAAGCAACAGAGTATCTGTGACATAAAATGTCAACTTTATTTGTTTTGGACTAGTTTTGTGACAATTGGAAAAAGGAAAACACATTTGAAAGAAAGAAATTAAATATTGTCAAAAGAAAAAGATCAACAGTTTTTGTGTGTGGTGACCAAAGTAGCTCAGAGGCTTTTGAGTTAACCACTATCACCAGAATTTTAACAGTAATAGACAATGGGGGAAAAAGGAAAGAAAAAAACTAACAGCAACTGATTATTTAAGGAAGAGGATTGAGAAATAATTAATCTTTAAATTAAAGACTATGTATTTACCAGACTAATAAACATACATCAAAAGACATATTTGCAATGTGAGTATCACACTTGAGAAGTAGTCCTGGCTGAGAAGGAAAGATTTATCATTGAATGAACTGAAAGGCATTTTTTTCATTTCAGGGGGAATTTTTGTCCATTTCCTTGATGCAACTGATTTAAACCTCAACAAACCATAACTTGTTCAGGAAGCTGGTCTGCATAAGTTATCATGAGCAGCCTAGCTAGTGTTATAGTTGTGACTATCAGCAGCTGATGAAATTAACTCAGTAACAGCAATTGGAAGAGTTGTTTTAGAGTATTTTATCTTGTGTTCAAGGCAGCAAACTTTGAGATTGAAGGCAATAGTGTGGGTAAAAATTCCAAAGAGCTTATAATAAGGCGCTGGACTTTCTCTTTTATTAGCAAAGAAAATGCAGTGTATGCACTTATTCAGCTTTGATTGGAGTAACTTAAGTCTAGACTGATATGCAATGCCCTGTGTCATAAGGGTATAATATAACTGTTTGAGCACATGAAGGGAGACATAATATCTTAATTTAGACACGATTCATGAATTTTTTTGCTATCTTATTGCTAACATGCTTAATTTGTGCATTCCACTGCAGGTGTAAAAATACCTAAATACTTTTTTTGCGATGCCTGTTGTATATGGCACATGTATATGAATATAGCAAGCATAGAGTGGGTCTTCTTGCTGCACAATACTCAACACATTTGCCAATTCTTCATTTAAAACCTTTTCTAAGTCATTTAAGTTATTTGAAGAGTAAAAGTTATTAGCATCATCTGCAAATATTCAAAATAATGCCCCATTCACACCAACAACACGTTTAATTAAACGAAGTTTAACAAAATAAGAATCAGCCACAGAAGACTGCAGGACTGGTTTTTACAAACTATTTTGGTAAATTTTAAATTGCGCTTTTATTCTGGCGATTTCTGTAGTCGAAAAAAAAAAAGAGTTAACATCATTTACGATAAAAGCAATTTTAAACTAGTTTAAGAGCACGTCTCATCAGACAGAATCTCAAAACTGCGGCAAAACTTTCTAAACTCAAATTTACTGCTCTTTTGGCTGTTGATGGTTTTTGGTGAGATATTAAATGCTGTTGGGTTTGTTTGTCAAAGTATTCATTTAGTTCACAGAAAAATGTGGAAAATGGATTTGAAGGCCCAAACTCACACAAAACCCTCATGAAAGCTGATCATTCTTAATCCATTCTTGTGTCTCCAAGGTTTTGTCAGGAAACATATACCTAACAGCAATTTCCTTTGAGTTCCTGTTATCTTATTTTGGTAATGGTTTTCACGATTACATTAAAAAGCCGTTATCAGCAGAGGGCACAATTCAATAACCCCTTCTTTTTATCAAAATTAAGTGTCGAGTTCAAGTATTCTTTTTTTCTAACTGCCTCTAAAATTTAGTATTGAAATTTCCAAAAGAAAAACCTTAGACAAAAACTGCAATTTTAATTGGGAAAGTGATAACACTGTGCATGAGACACCACTGAAAACGGTGAAAATAGCTTCTGAACATTGCATGACAACGCGATATGCAATTGTCGATTCGGTGCCAACCAAGCACAGGAAGATTAAAACGCATGTTCTTAGTGCTCATGCTAACACGTATTCTATTTTTTACTGTATGTTTCCTATTTTCCTGTATTTTTTCGCAGTTTTATCGCCCCTAAGTTTGCTACGCATTTTGAATAAGGTCAAGCAAAGGTTAATGGTCCTTTCTAATCTTGTACCAAGATTTCACAAGGCCGGCTGAAAGAGAAATCTGGTAAAATAGGATGGGCAAACAACTGTCAATGATTGGTTGTTGAAGGTGCCTGATCGTGCTACTGAAGCTCCTGCGCTGACCTGTCGCATTCCAGATAAGATCCTACTTTACCAGATTTGTGTCCTGTCTGGCTAGTAGAGATAGCCTGGGAATGAGATCATGCATAATTTGACATGCTTGCAGTTGCTCTGCTCTAAAAGAGCCAGGAGCGCTTGCCATATGAATGAGGGGAGTGCGTCGCATGGGACCTCGTGTCCCGTTCGCACTCGCCCTTTTGGGTCTTTGTATTAAGTGCTACCGTTATGTGTTTTTTTTCTTTCTTTTTTTTTTTTTGGAAGTCAAACCAAATAAAGCTTGTCAACCAATGGTACTGGACAAGAGATGATAACAAGATGTATCATTTGATATTTTTCTTCTTAATACTGCAAAGAAAGTAGACAGAATTTACATGCATATACTTTTCCGAGATACACTACAGTGCAGGTACTCTAGCCCCTCATCTGATTCTTCAAATTTTAAACAAACTTTGCTACTTCCAATTTTAATCAAATTTAGCTACTTGCCCAAGTTCACACTTGCACTCAACGCCTGATTCTTCGCCCACTAACAACCAACGCACGAATCGCTATCTGGACTCCAAGCGTGAAGCAAACTAATAATATACAAAAATTTACGGGCCAAGGACTTTACAGATATAAAATGTGAAGATTAACAGCAGCTTTCACTCTCATTATCTTGCACATCATTCCCATTTTTGAAGTGAGAAATCTGCCATCTTAAAAGAAATGTTATGTTCTCTGCCGCGAAGTAGCCTGGATGCGGGATGGGATAAACCATACCATTTATTTTCCCACCAGCCCTATTAGAAGATGAAAACCACAATTAAAATTATGCTACCAAAGTGTACTTTGTTGACAGAAGCTAGGACCAGAAACCCCTCCAAATCCTAGTACTGAACAAACAACACACAATTTAAAGGTTTTGGTTCTAGCACAGAACGTCTTTATAAATGTGCACTAAGCTCATTATGAGGGTCTGTCATGCAGTCTCCAGATGTCATGTTTTTGCCCACTGGGCAGCATTTTGAACACTCTGTGTTGGCACACACTTTCATTTCCCCAAAGAAAACTTTATTTCCTTTCAAAGGTCGTTCTTTGATTAGCTTGTTTGCGGAATTGTAACGGATTCAAATAAAAGGCAGTTTGGTAAATATTACTTTTAAAAAGGTACTTCATTTATACGGGAAAACTGTGTGCTTTTCTTAAGACTTGGTCTGATAATATAGAAATTCAAATCCCAAATAATGATGACCTAAACAGACAAGGGAGGGCCAAAAAAACAAACAAATTGAACATATTGTAACTGGATGGGTCCGGCTTAAATGTGTGCGGCATGCGAACCGACACATAATGGTAAATTTTCAGTCAAGTTTTTTGCAGGCCAGACATTCTGACGGGGTGAAAAGGGTTTTTCCATTTTTTGTGGAAAGCAATCAAATGTAGGTCAAAACAGACCCCACAGGAGACATAACCTAAACAAGGGCTACGCTCAGTCAAAGTTAGAGCAAATTAGAATTTTTAAGTTTTGCCATCAAATGTTTGATATTTTAGTGGGACACACTCTTAAGCTTTGGTGTGAATGGGGCATAAGTTTCTTTGAAGCATTTGGAGGTTCTTCCTATACAAAAGGAATAGTAAGGGGCCTAGTGTAGATCCTTGTGGAATACTACCTGTTATGGTTTTTAGACTAGATTTGGTTTTACCAATTCTTACATACTGCTTTTCGTCTTTTGAATAGCTTGAGAACCAATCATGAGGTAACCCTCTTATTCCATATTTATAAATTTTTGTTAGAAGAATTTTATGATTTATTGTATCAAATGCCTTTAAAAAATCTAGAAATATTCCATGAATTATTTTGTTATCATCTATAGCAGTCTTAAGGTCCTCTATTAACTCTAAAATTGCTACTGAAATAGTATACATTCCTTCTCAAGAAAAGATGACAACTGATTAAAAAACAATTTTCAGAACTTTGTTAAACAAAAATAATATAGCTGTGGGTCTATAATTATGGGGTTCAGCAGAATTTCCTGATTTAAATACTGGAGTTACCAAAAATTATATATATATATATATAGCATCAGCACTGCACTGATGAGGGTCAGAAGGCCGAAACAGTACTGTCTGCTGTTAGATATAGCTCTTTGGCATTACAAAGCTTTGCTTTATGTCCAAATTGAGCACTCTTCTAGGATGAGTCATTGCCGTTAGCACTGCGCATAGCCCACTAGTTTTCTAGTTTGAGCACTCTGGCATGACTTAGGTGATACCACATTTGTGGGATCATTCGGGGCGACTACCTAGTCTTGCCTTCGTCCTAGCATCAGCACTGCACTGATGAGGCCCAGAAGGCCGAAACAGTACTGTCTGCAGTTATATATATATACAGAGAGAGAGAGAGAGAGAGAGAGAGAGAGAGAGAGAGAGAGAGAGAGAGAGAGAGAGAGAGAGAGAGAGAGAGAGAGAGAAGAGAGGGCACTTTTGTAAAGAGAAAGGGGATTTTGTGT
>BLFK01000886.1:254060-256560 GCA_014634185.1 Astreopora myriophthalma
CACACTGTTCGAAAAGAGTAGGTCACTCCCACTCATTCTGTTCTGTTCTGGGGGTACCTGTGAACATTACTGGTTATTTAGAGATGAGATTGTGAACTGCAGCATAAAGCAGTCTAGCAAAATCCCCCACAAGGTGTCGTAAAGAGCATTTGAATATATACCACACAGAAAGTGCACTCAAATTATCAAGTAAATTCAGGAAAGTTACAGCAGGATGACAGTATATAGAGCCCACAATTATTGACTTTTTCTCAGGTCCATTATCAATTTCAGCCCATCATGATTCCACTAAATCACTGCAACTTGAATACCTGGTCTAGGAGTTGATTTCAGAGTCTTACATTGTATAAAAAAGCACCACCAGCATTAATTATTATAGAGTCAGAGCAGTATAACTTGTAGGATCTAATATCAACATTGGTGATACAGGACTTGCTGAACTTTGTTTCGGTTGTTCCTATTATGTCAAGTTTAGAATCTAACAAGCACAGCACATATTCTACTAGATTTACATTTTTGGGGAAACTCCTAATATTACAGTGGAAGATGGTGAAGGCTCCTGACCCTGATTCGCTAATAAGTGAATTTAACCAAGAAATTGAAAAATACTTCAAAAGGGAGCATTATGCATTAACTCTGGGTTGGAGTCATCAGATTTATCTGGGTTAGTAAATAAATCACAGAGTTTAAAGTCAATATTTGGCCTATGAGACCAGCTTCCAAGCAAATTGTTTAGTGCTCTCTCTCTCTGTTAGGGAAGAAGAAGAAGAAGATACTTGTACTTATAAATACAGTTGCATTTAACATTGAGCCGGTTGGTCTAAAAAGTCTTCAAATTCTCTACAAGTAACAAATGAGAGGAATGGCAAGATGTCAGATTTCTTTGGCATTCTTTCACTGTTCACAGTCCAGGGATATTTGTACCAACTGTTTCAGCTGAATTCTAAGACCTTTCCAAATAGTGTCTACCTATACAGAGTCAAGCTGTCACTGATATGCACAGAAGCTCTGTGACTGATAGTAGATGATTCAGGCTCAGCCCACAGACGAAAACTTTTTTGTATATTTCTGGTGAAGCTTACCACAGTTCTTGTAAATTTCATCCTGTTTCGTACGGCATACAAATTTTACAATAAGGCGATCCTTGACCTTCTTAGTAGGAGGCAATCTACAAGTGACGGAGATATCCTCTTCACTTAGATCTACATCAATAAGGCTACCATTTCAATCATAAGTTTCATTGGGTCATCATTGCAGATAATTGGTATTCCAGTAATTTTGAGCATGTCACACCACATATACTGTTCATGTTCATCAAGGTGAACTTCAAGATTATAAAGTTTGTTCCAGCATTTCTCCACATTCTTCCATAAATTTCTTATATCTTCAATCGTTAATACCATCTTCACAGATTGCTATAAATTAAGGATAAATTTCTTGGGTACTTTAGATTTCTTTCTTTAGTATGGAGAACTCAATCCAAAGAAAATGGATTGAATTAGATGATAATGGATACATAAACTATAATTATTTAGATGCACACAGGGAACACAGGATGACTGTTGCTGCCGCTTTGTAATGTTGTTTCTTTCTTTAATATGTTCTTCATTTAGTTGTAGGTGTTGATTGCGTTCCTTCGTATGTTAGGTGTTCCTTTGTTTCCCGTTTTATCACGTTATGCCTGCATTTACTTATTCTGTTAAGTTTTCTTGCATAATTTCGAATCACTTTACTTAGTTTAGTTTTCGCTTTCAAGTTCACTCGTTTCTGATCTTCGATCTGCTAGCTTTACGTCGTCCTGGAAGTCATACACCGTTTGTAAGTGTCCTTACCTTCGCTTTATTTCATCTTGTTTCTTAATTTCTTGTTGCTTTCGGTTTGTAATTTATACCTGTAAGTTATGTTTCGTTTTTATTTGTTTTGTAGCAACCGCGTTTTATTAAAACGATTCTATGCATCTGAAGCGCGTTGGAGCATTGATTTTTTGCCTTTGACAATGACAATACAGCCCTTGGCATAAAGACATCTCTTTCGCCCACTGCTCCATCAGACAAGTGACAGTTCAGACTAAAACTGTACAAGCACATTTTGTGAAACAACAAATGCATGTACTGTACAATAAAAATAAAATTAATTTTGTTCAATCCCTTTTTTACAATAACTGTCTAAATTCTTGCATGCTTATTGGCTAATAAAATTATTTTTATCATCGATAAGAGTACAGATGCATAAGAAACTGACATCAATTTGTTAAACCTACCCTATCATAACCTGCAAGCAAGCTCTCGTTGGCGGGCAAGCGAAGCAAGCCGACGAGGGGCATGGTGCAAAAATAAATAAATAAATAAATGCCAGGCCCCTTGGTGGGCTCGCTTTGCTTTCCCGCTGGTTTCACTTGCCTGCTTGTTTCTCCTGTTCTCGTGGCTCCGCTGCTTGTTCCGCAACGCCAATGACAGCCTGCTCGCAGGCTAACCCTATCATAACTGAGTTTTGTGGTAAA
>BLFK01000886.1:264060-277873 GCA_014634185.1 Astreopora myriophthalma
AAGTACCAGATGTCAGGCCAAGTATCACACAAACTAGAGGTCAAAGTCAAATCAAAATAAAGTGTACAAACTGTTTAATGATTTTTAAAAGAAAATAGGTACAACCAGGAATGTGTGGGGTGGTCAGTAGGTCCTGAACAAATCTAACAAATTGCTCAAATCAATCTTGCCTAGCGGTGGGTGTCTCCTTGTACCTGCACAAGTATATCATGGACATCCCATTGAGGTCCATCGGCCACTTGTCTGTGGTGGGTTTGAATCACTTGATGACGCTTTCTGAGCAAAGGGTCTTGTTATGCACATACCCCATGATCCATGTTGCACGCCAGACTGGATTGTGGAGTTCTGAGAACAAGTGGTCTTTCATCCTGGTTGTGTTGAGTTGTCACTAGCTTTGGTAGGCTTTGGTGAAGGCTTTGGTTCTTGCCACACTTGTCCCCTTAATCTGTGGTGTACCAATAATTCTTGGGACCTGATGTCCCACACTTGATGATGAAATTCCCAGGTTTCTCCACTTCATTGGTCATGCCCCAGAGAAAAGCACCTGTGGGGACTTCAGGTTGGTCTGGCAACCAGCAACAGATGACACATTTCAATTACAACCACAACACAAAACATTCAAAGAGTGGTGGCACAAAATAGTTCAGTAATTGCAATTATTTGAATGACTTCCCCTTTATTATCTCTTTTTCTTAAAATCTAAGACACCGAGGTTTCTCAATGTATCTAAAAAATAAAACATAACAACAATAACAACAGCAATAGCAAAAATGGTTTTGAATATTCCCTCCACTGCTGAAGCAATATCTCATACTCTGCTTTTTTCTGAGTATTTCTCGGGTTATTATTGTCTTTAATTATATGTGGCTAAATGTAATTTTGGCAAAGTTAGGCTTGAGCCAATGCGGTCAGCGGTCAGGTTCATGGCAGTACGTGATCTGTGGGGTGGTCCATAGGTCTTGGCAGGGCAGGTTTGCTTTGCGTAATATATTTAGCTTGCAATTTAGCTGATCGTCATGGATAATTTGCGGTGCACTGAATCGTTGCAGATTCTTGCCCCACCACACCCACCCCCATTTTGGCTAGGTATTGGGTTAGGAAAGTATTGTCTGTTCCACTGAACTTGTTCAGTGTGACGGTGCCCAGTGGGGCTGCTTGCCGGGGTGGTTTCTGTTCGCAGGGTTTCCATGGATACCTCTCAGCATGCCTCAATCGTGCGAGCCCCCCCACTGATTTTCCAGGCACCTGCTTCCCAAGCTCATCTATTGGTGATGAGTTTAAATAAGTATTGCACTATAACTCAATCTTATTTATCATCTTTTTCTAAAGTTGTATCTTTGTGATTCTAAATCTTGTAAATAGTGTATTACTGCTAAATATTAAAAAAATAAAAATAAAAATAAGAAAGAGATGAGCGAGTTTGTGTTTATGTATAGCACCTGTTTGTCTAGGTAACTAAGGTGATTGTACAATTTGAAAAGTGCACAGCAGATGGTAAATGCAGACAAGAGAAAACACATGTGCAATGATTCGCACGGGGCAGGAAAACAGTTAATACAAACAAATGTCTCAAAATTTGTCTTCATAATTCACCAGCTTGGTGAAGTAAATTGTTTCAGGATCCGCCTATATGAAAATGTGTTTTTTTTGGTCTGTGTTTTTCTTGGCTTTCACCTGTTTGTTGTCTTCCCCTGGACGAACGTCTGACTGGAGACATCCCTCCTGCTTCTCAGTTTACCAGTTTACAAGCTCAGTCTACCCTGGAGGGAATTATTCGCTGAAAGGTGGGATTCCTTCGCTGCTGGAACATGTCCACCATCTTGCTTCCACACCACTGGGGAAGAGATTTCTTCCCTTGAGGCTGCGTTATTATGCCAATTGTGATAACACCTTCCAGCCATCTCATCTCCTTAAAAGTGGCGATATTTCTCCCAACCCTGATCCAAGCTCTTATTCCTCAAAGTGTTCTGTTTGTTCGAAAACTGTCGCTCGGAACCACAGAGCCCTGAGCTGTGACCAATGTGACAAGTGGCGTCATATTAAATGACACGGAAACATCAAGACAAATGACAACAAGAATTTCCAACAATTGGCTTCCTTCAATTGGATCTGCCCTTGCTGCCTTCAGAGCACCGAGACCATTGCCAGTATCCATGGAATTGAGTCCATCTTAACTACTCCTGAGGGTAATAATGTCAACTTCACCAAAGAGAACCCATTTTTATCCCTGAAACAGCTTGAAACTTGAACATTGGTCATCTTAAGATCAACAGCCTTCTGAACAAACTCTGCGGAGTAAACTCCTTTTGAATATAGTCAATTTTGATCTTCTTGGCATCACCAAAACCCACCTAAATCCATCTATTTTGGATGGTTGGTTAAGGATTCCTGGATACAACTTTGTGAGGAAGGATTGTCCCTCCTGTGGAGGTGGTGTCTTGATCTATTTCAAACAAGATCTCACTGTTTATCCAGCTACTTCCTGGGAGAGACCAGATCTAGAGGCAACTTGGCTGAGCTCAACAACACAATAAGATCACAATCCTTTTTAGTTGGCTGCATTTACCAACGACCAAATGACTCCTCCTTCTTTGATACTATTAGGGAGCTGATTGCTGATATATGGATGAGGAGAAAAAATATAATCCTTGTTGGTAATTTCAATTCTGGTTTGCCGTCTAAATCAAACAACGGTTAACACGAATATGCCAAGCACCTACAGAGGATCTTGAACAGCTGCCGTCTGAAGAACATCATAAACAGTCCAAATTGTATCACAGCTAACTCAAAGTCTCTTACCAACCTTGTGATCACAAGTCAACCCTGAAAAATCCATATATATGTCTCTATTGACTTGGGTATTTCGGACCATCACTTGATATCTGCTGTCTTTGAAGTAGCCAGGTGTAATGCAAAACCTTAAATTATCTAGGCTAAAAATGATAGGGCATTGGATGTTAAGCAACTTGAGAGTGACTTTGATCAAGTTCCCTGGTATTTAACTGAATTATTTCATGACATTGACAACAGTGTGGCTTTTTGGCAATGTATAATGAAATTTTACCCCATGACCTTCCTCCAAGAGATGTTAAGATGAGATACAAATCGCTTCCCTCCATCAGAAACGAAATGAATAAGAGAGTTAAACTCCTGAAGGATGCAAAGTCATCTGGTGATCCTGAGAAATGGAAGTTGTACAAAGAGAAGAGAAATGAAGTTAAAATTACTTAAGAGAGCTGAAGGTGCTTATCGGAAAACATAATTTGAGGAAGCATCCAACCCTAATGAATTTTGGAGACTGACAAACTAAGTCTTGAGGAAGCACAAGGCCAAAAGCATCAGTCCAATCTCTGGTCCCAGTGAGGAGATATTAGCCCACAATTTAGCTAAAGCTGACTATATTAGTGAAAATCTGACTAAGCAGCTTACGATCCTCTGGACATATCATAAACACTTTCACTACTAGAATTACTCCTTCCCTTCAAATTGGAAATTGTCACGTGTCAATCCCATTTTCAAAAAAGGCACACCAACTGACGTTAACCACTATAGTCCTGTATCCCTCCTCAGCATCCCAGAAAAAATATTAGATCTTGTATGTGATACCCTAAGTAATCATCTTGAGACACATGGCTTGGTAACTCATAGGCAGTGGGGATTTGGTATGCATAGGTCCGATTACAACAATCTTACTAGACACATCATAGTGCTTCAATTGAAGATATGGTTTGGCAGTCAGCAGTGAATGGATCAAGATGGATATCCAATTTTAGTTCCATGGTTACTTTGTTTTTCACATTGTGTAATCTCTACCATTTCTTTGTCGTCTTTATTATCTTAATATCTTACTGTAAGGGCGAGCACCAGTGTGGTTGATACTATTCTTTGGCATACTGCTCTGCTTTTCGACTTCCAAACACTCCTTATTTGAAAGAAATGATTATGAAGTGCAGGTTAGACACTTCATAATCATTTCTTTCATTCACCATTCCTTTCACGGGAAAACACGCATGAGCCCAACAAATTGACCTGCTCTCAACTGTGTGGCTTCGTAGCTCAGTTGGTAAGAGCACTGCACCAGCATCGCAGAGGTCGTGGGTTCGAATCCCGTTGGAGTCACTTGAATTTTTCAAGTGCACATAAGAGACAATTGCTTAAATTGTCCAGAAAGTGAGGATCATTTCTTCAGTTCACTCTTTATTTGCTCAAGTTTCTCACTTGAGTCGACAACTCTCCAAAGTTGGAGGGTCATTGACTCAAAGTGAATTCCATGTCACAGACATGGAATTTCAAGGCTTTCACCAAGCTTCAAGACTTTTGCGACAGGAACAACCCAAAATATGATGGCCATCGACATTTCTCCAGAAGCAGATTTGGACATTATGCAAATTCTTCCACTACCTTTGCTTTCGACCTCATTTGGCTCGCTGGAGATGTGGAATTGAATCTGGGTATGACAAAGCACAGTGTTAAATGAGGCTAAATATAATTTAGGAAAAGTTAAAACCAAACCAATGAGGTGGTGTTGCCTGGGCTACTTGGGGGGGATTCCAGAGAGGTTTGCAGGGGCATTGCTGTGTGCTTTGGCTTGAGTTGCTTTGTTGCTTGCTTGCTTCTTTACCCTCCCTCCCTCCCTCCCATATTTTGGGGTAAGTACATGTACTCCACACACTGGTTTTCTTTCAGTGATGTGTTGACAGGTGCCTGGGAGGTGGACTGTGGTGCGGTTGCCATGGTGACCTCCTGGCTGCTGAGGAGAGTGCTGTCTCCTCCCTTGCTACCTTTACGGCACCTACATGTACATGTACCCTCCAAGATATTGGCGTTGTGTTTTAAAACAAAGAAGCAACCGTAACACCAACAAAATATCCAATTTGCTCATTTAAATGCTTGATCCATCGAGAATTCAAAGAAAAGACCTTGTCTTAAAGACTGAACATGATATTAATTTTTTACCATCTCTGATGTTGGTTGGATAGTACAGTTTGGATACTGAAGTTGAAATACCTGGCTACAATATTTATCACCATGAAAAATAGGTTGGGAGGTGGCATTTGTGCTTTTGAGAGAGACTGCTACAAAGTTGAATGCTTGGTTGACTTATCAAAGATTTCTACCACTGGTTTGTACCGACTTTGGCACAAAATCCAGGCAAGAAACTATAAATCGTTTGTTGTTTGCACAGTTTACAGACACCCAGATATAACCCTAAACTGCTTTGATGACGTCTTCAGTGAATCACTTACCTCAGGCCTTTCGTACAACAAAGACATCTACATTTTTGGGGGACTGTAATTTGTTAAATTCTCAAGATCCTGGCTTTCAGATATTATCAGGATTTTCCTGTGCCTTCAATCTTACACAATTAATCAAGCAACCAACGAGGATATCTGAGAATTCTGCAATGCCAATCGATGTTATCTTTGCTTCAAATGCAAGCTTGGTCGAAAATGTGAACGCAGTGCCCTGTTCCATGAGTGCCATGATCTTGTTTGTGTACGGCTTCACTTAAAGAAAATCTGTCCCAAGCCAGTCTATATTACAACGCAAAGTTTTAAGAGTTACAATCAAACTGTTTTTCAGAGAGACATGTCTACTACCCCTTGGTCTGTTGTTAATACCTTCGACGATGTGGAGGATAAATTAAATGCATTTCATCTAATATTTAATCAGATACTTGATTTGCATTCTCCTATCAAAAACATTAAAGTACAGAGTACATGTACATCCAGTCCTTATGTCACGGATGAAATCATCTCTCTAATGAGAACAAGAGATAGCTTGCAAATGCTTGCTAGAAAAACAATCAACCCTCTAGCATGGGCCACCTATAAGAACTTTAACAGGGAAGTCAAGCATGACCAGAGGTTTGCAGAATAGGAGTATGCTGAGCAGTAAATTGGGAACAATCTTAATAACACAGTATGTATTTGGAAAACAAAAAGGGCTTGCATCACTAAAAAATCAGCCGGCTGCAAGGTATACAGTAAAGACGATAAAGTGATTGCAGATTACTTCAATCGGTGAAACAACTGTTGGAAAAATTCAGAGTCTCGCGGATCAAAGTAATTACATCTACGATCTCACCAATTCATCCTTTGTCTCAAGGCATCATTGGCTAGCACAGCAATTGTCATTTGAAACAGTGGAATGCAAAGTCAAAAAGGTAATCAAGTCAATGCCAACAGGAAAAGCTCCAGGGAATGATAAAATAACAGTACACATTTTGAAAAATTGTTTACTGTCAATTCTTCCCACTCTAACAGCTACATAATTATTAATGATTCCCTTACATCTGGTACTTTCCCAAAGATCTGGAAAACAGCAGAGGTAACACCAATATTAAAACAAGGTGACCATGAAAAGCCAGACAATAATCCCCCCATATTATTACTGCCGACATGTATTTTGTCTAAGGACGTATGTGAATGAATTGCATTAAATCAATTCATGCCGTATTTAGTGTCAAACAACCAATTATTGACAAACCAGAGCAGCAACAAGAAATGGCACTCAACCGAAACCTCACTGATACATACAAGGGCAATTGATCAAAAGAAAACAACTGCTGCTGTTCTTTTGGACCTGAGCAAGGCTTTTGATAGCACAAACCATAGCATTTTTCTGGATAAACTACAAGATGTTGGTGCTTCAACATTGGCTTAGATGGTTCACTAGCCATTTGTCTGAAAGAGAAAGACTGTGCGCATTAACTCCGCACTTTCGGATACATTACCACTGACCAGTGGAAGCATTTTGGGGCTGTTGCTTTTTACCATCTATGTGAATGATTTACCAACTGTCCCCCAAAACTGCTCATCTGATTATGTCGATGACACTAAATTATACATGGTGTTGGGGGGTACAATGTACATGATTGCAAGGACGCTTTCCACTATGAATGAAGACCTTCTAAGTTTTTGCAAGTGGTGTTTTGATAACCATTATTTTGTTAATAAACCAGGAGAAGACCAAATTAATCATATATGGAAGCAGACAGATGACAGCACGACTTCCTCAATTCCATCTGTCACTTTTAGGTTAAGAACTTCCACCAACTCTGTTTGTTAAGGACCTTGGTGTGACCTTTGACAAAAACTTAACCTTTAATAGTCATGTACGTTGTAAACACTGTTTCTTCTTGCATGTGGGCATTAGGACAGATACAGTGCAAGTCTTGTAAAACATGTTTTCAAGGAAGATTCACGAAGAACAATCAAACTCGTATTAAGAGATTTCTTTAAGCATAAAATGTTTCGGAGTAGCCATGACTCCATTATCAACGAAAATTTAATTATATCTAATCAGATAATGCAAATTATAGCATTTACAGCAACTATTTGGGTGCGAAGAATTACATCATCACACAGGTCACATTGAAAACTATAAACAACACACTGCTGATTTACAATTATTGGTGGCCTTGTTTCTTTCACACTTAGCTCTCATTCAATTTTCCTGCTCACAAACGCTGGCTGGATGGTGGTGTGTACCTTTAGGCTCAGATCCTTAAGTTGTTTCCTCACAATATCTGCTGAGATTTGGCCTTTAAAGGGTAAAATTACTATTTGGATGGTGATAAAAACGGCTGCTGGTCACAAAAACTTCGAGTCAGTGAAACTTCTGATGGCAGAGTTAACAAGGTGTTTGGGGTACTTCAAATGTGAGAATACTGTCTTCAGACAGTCAAAGACAGTATTCTCACGTTTTCTCTATTATTCTTATCTTAAAATTGTCACTGGAAAACCCTATGGGGTATAAAGTATTTTATTGTACTATTTCAAAACCAGGTGGGGACTAGGAATCAATATCAAAATTGAGTGACTTTTAAAAGCCCACCAATGACTTCACATTTAGTCCAATGTAGCTCAAATTTCATAATCTCACTAATGCTTGGAGGCTCCTTCAGGTGGCATAGTAGGCTTCAGTCTTTTCAACTTAAGTGAACCCAATAGATTCTTGACATCTGAACCCAGTCCTCAACTCATTTAGGAAATGGTTACCCATCATTGTAACTATACCTTTTTGTGTAAAGCTCATACATGACATGGCCATCATGACATGTCAGAGTACAAGCTAAACACACTCCTGCAGGCTCTGCATCTGATGGCGAACATGTCCCACATGCATACAAAGCTTGTCGCTTCACATAACCCTGCAAAGGCATAAACAATGTCAACATTAATATTAAAATGTTCCTCTGTAACAAATCAAGGAACTTTAAAATTGGCAAAACTTTACTTTTATTTCCTCAACTCGATCTACAGAACCCAAAAAATATCCATGAAAAATTCAGTAATTTCAATCTAACACAATTCAGATTGTACAAAATGTTCAATACATGTCAATCCTGTATCTTTTTCTTGTAAACCCTCTTCACTGATTAAGAGAGTTCTAGGGATAACGTTCCAGATCTGTGACATAGGTTAAGCAAAGTTCACAAGAGCTGTATGCTGTCCTTTACCAAACTACAGCTGTACCCATCAGTGATAGCACTTTGCCATCAATAGTGTAAGTGGACTGGCACAAAAATTTACTTTGTAACCAGCTTTGCTTCAGAATTTTACAAAGCCTCCTTGTTTGTGCTTTCCTTGTGTCTGAAATGAGGCCATGCCTCCTTTGTTCACCAAGAAGAGAGAGAAAAAAAAATAAGGCAAATGGTGTCCCAAAATATAACTGAATATTTTCATCAGTCATTTATGCTCACATTATTTTCGTTCAAATAGCATGTTATTCTTCTTCTTCTTTTTTTTTTTAATGTATGCTGCATGTTGAGGAAGGTCAGATAACAGACACCACTAGCAAGATGCTAAAGAATTCTTTGAACTTTTTATGACACCATGTGGTTCCAAAGAAGTGTCCATAACACCACCATGAAGGGAACAGGAAATTTTGAAACAGTGGGGGATCAAAGATCCAAGACATTCTGGAAGGGAGGGTACTTTTGAAGGCCCAATTCACATCCAGATGATGGGAAAGCGATTAACTCACCCTGTGATTTGTAGGTGCCACTTATCAACATTGCACTTACCAAGTTTGAATTTGTTAAATTACATTATTCCTCATGGTGCTGCAAAAATGGATTTTCTTTTTCTTAAAAAGTGCTTTGCAAAGCAAACTATATGTACCACTAACAAAATGAAAAGGACCATGCCAACTTTCCTTAGTTGATGAAGCTGACATTACTCATTACCAGTTTCTTTTCTGTGGTCCACGATGCACTGGTAACTAGCTACTATGAATGTTACACCCATCAAAGCACTTGAATAATGCAGACAAGCGATATGACAAATCATTTTACTGTTGTTAAGTCTCCTTGCAAGAAGCTGAATTATGCCAAGAACAGAAAAGTAGCTGCGTGGTTACTTCATTTCTCATTCAATAGATTGCTGATGTTCCTGCACAAAATTGTTCATTGCATTGTATGTGTACCAATAGTTTATTATATAAAATGAAGAAAGGTGACTCTCCAATGTGTCCTTTTTGTCCCTCTAAGATCCATACTATTTGGCACTTGTTCATTGAATGCATGCAAGCCAACTCCTTCCAGGTATAATTTCAAGACTGGTATAGTAGGTACAATGGGAAAAAGTCCACCTTTCGAGCTTAGATGTTTAATTTTATACAGCAGATTTCATTCTTCTCACTATTGCTTAGCCCTAATTGGCTAAGCCACCCTACTATTACTGGAAAATACTACTTACATATTAACACCATTGCCAAAAATAAAGTATTTATTATTTTTATTATTATATTTTTAGTTCACAACAAATTATTATTAGAAAAGTACAACAGAAATAAATCAGGAAGAGATCAAATAATTAATACATTGAGAAATTTGATTTGTTACAAATTTAACATTCCTTTTGTTCTAGTATTTATTAATCCTTCTTCCCATATCTTACAAAGCAGTGCATAGATTGTAACTATTGCTTTTACTGTTAGTGTTATAACTGCCAGAAGGCTAAACAGCCCGGAGGGCTCAATGCATAACCTTTTCAACACCACTCGCACTTGAGTGAAAACTATAATGACTGACTGTGGAAATGTACATGTAGAAATGTACATAGGTTGAAACTGAAAACACAAGTAAGCGAAATAAAACGTTACAAAACTAAATATGATACAAACTTAAGTAAAAGCCATCAAGAAGACAGCAGTATTGATACCATTTGTAAGGAACAAGAAAGGGAATCCTATAACAGCTGCTGAAAACAACATCCGAGGAACAAACCTCCAGCCTACGGTACATCATGTTGAAAATGTGCAAAGCTAATCATTGGCAGTCTGTCTGCCGGTCTTCAAAATAGCTATCCACACAACTGAGGACAGGGGGCAACGATGACGGCAATGAAATTCTGACAATCAGTACCATCAAGGTTAATGCCATAGAAGACATGTGACACTTGAGACACAACACGCATGACAAAGCTCTTGCAACACTTGAGATAGTTTGGCCAAAAAAGAAGTGGAAAATTAATCTCCAGTGCACAGAGCAATGTTTTGCCTGTTAGGCTACTTCACATAATTACCCCAGGGAAGTTTGACAACAAAGGAAATCTCAAACCTGATGCACTGGAAAAGAATGAAGGCATCCCTTTCAGCATAATTATGGTGGCTTCATAATTAAGCAGCTTGGCACCATAAACATCCCTTGCAAGAACAAAGAGAAGTGGTCTAAAAGCCTGCATTGCACTGAAAGTAGTCTCCTTAAAGTGTACACTCAAAAAGAATCAATAAGACCAGGACGATCCAAGAAAATGGGCGACTTTGTGCATGCCTCCATCCTAAGGACCTGAATAAGGCAATCAAGAGAGAACACCACCCCAAACATGTACCTACTTTAGAAAAAAACCACACCCAAATTAGCAGGAGCAAAGCTTTTCAGCAAGGTCGGCGCTGACAATGGCTACTGGAATGTCAAACTAGATGAAGAAACCTCATACCTAACAACCTTTAATACACCATTCGGTCCATTTCCTTAGGATGACGTTTGGCCTACAAATGAGCCAAGGTATCTTGCAATTCAAGATTGATGAGACATATCATGATTGCCAGGGAGCCATTGGCATTGCACATGACATGACAGTCCACGGGAAGAACGACAAAGTGCATGACCTACATCTACACGAAACCATGGAACATACCAGAAAAGCTGGCATCAAGCTCAATGATGAGAAGTGTGTTATCAAGAAAAAGGAGTGCAATTTCTTTGGTATGCTTTACACACCAGACGGTATTAAGCCTAGCCCAGATAAAGTCAGAGCCTTAGAAAATCTAGAACCACACAGACAAGAAGAGGAACCACACTTTTATTGGGGATGGTAACCTACATGAGATCATTCACCCCCAATCTAGCTGACCACACAGCATATAAGAAAATGTTGACTGTTGTGTGGAATTCATCACATTCAAAGGCCTCTGAAAAGGTGAAGCTATTGATACATGAATGTACCACAACAACCCTGGCATACCAAGACAGAAATAAATCAGTTGTCCTTCACATTGATGCATCAATCAAGGGCTTGGGCACAGCTCTGTTCCAACACAACAAACCAATAGCTTTGCATCAAAAGCACTTACAAAAGTTCCATTCGTACCTCTATAGAAGATCATTTGTGGTTCTTGAGATCTTCTATAGACCATCGCCCGTTAGAGCATATTCACAAAACGAACCTGATGCAAGCACCCCCACCTCTGTTGCGTATACAACCCTACCACTGCGTCATCAAATATCTTCCTGGAAGAGAAATGGTTACAGCTGACATCCTGTCATGCCTTTCGCCACTGGATGAATTTGAAGTACCAGGCATGAGAGTAAAAATTCATCATCTAATCAGAATCAACCCAGCTAAAATGGAAGAGTTCAAAGAGGAAACTGAAAAAGATGAAACCTTGCAGCTTCTATCCCATCAGGTTATACAAGGTTGGCCTGATAGTGTGAAGAAAACTGATCCAGCAGTAAAATCGTACTGGTCCTTTCGAGATGACATATCAATACAAGATGGGCTCATGTTTCTTGGAAGCTGTGTCATAGTACCTTGAGAGGCAACATCTTGCAGCAAATCCACGGAGGGCAGTTTGGTATAGAAAAATGCAAGCCACCAGCAAAATCCTGTGTTTGCTGACTCCTAATAGTTGTCAGCTACTTCTCCAAATTGCCATTTGTTAATAAGCTCCACAACCTCACACCCAGAACTGTTGTTAATGAAATGAAAATGCTTTTTGCAGAAAATGGAATCCCAAAATCTCTTCAATGTGACAACAGTACTCAGTTTACATCAGGCGAGTTCCAACAACTGGCAAGCCAAGTTGGTTTTGAAATTGTGACATCATCTCCCCACGATCCACGTGGCCCTGGGTTCGTTGAATGCCAAGTCCAGACGGTTACTTAAGATGACGATCCTACAATGCAGTCAGCAGAGAGACCAAAGACGACGTAGATCTAGCCCTGTTGGCTTTACGAACAATGCCCCATAGTTCCAAAATACCATCACGGGCTGAACTACTGAATGGCCAAGTGTTCTTGAAAATCCACACTTCCTGGTAAGATCCAGCCATCAAAGAACCAAGAAGTTAGAAATTGGCTCAAGGTGAGACAAGACAATCAGAGCTATTATTACAACAGGCACACCAAGGAACTCCCTAAACTACACAGGGACCAAGCCATCTATACACAAGATCCCGTGAGAAAGACGTGGAATCCATCCAGAGTCATAGAGCAGGGCGATACACCCAGTCATGTCATTATGTCAGTCACTATGAAGAAATAGGATCCATTTTAGACCAAACAATGCTCCCAACAACCTAGAAACAAACTTGCCGAGCTATACTCCTCAAGGAAGTATGACTTAACAATCTTAAAGTGCCAATTCGCAAGAGCCCACCTCAGCAGACAATTCAGCAAACAACCCGTCAGGTAGCAATTTGATTACAAGGCCCTCAAGCACCAATCCACAATGTTCCAACTTAGCAAAAACCAAGAGGGGTCCAAGAAAATCTTGCTCAGGATGTGAAATCCAAGCACTGAAAAGACTTAATCTGACTCTGGCTTTATTAGTTGTCATGAGTATGATATACGAACACCAGATAGTAAATCTTACATATTCCAATGATTAAGTAAATTCAGAACACACACACACAGGTGAGTGTGCGAGCCAGATGAATAAAGTCTTCAATAACATACTGCAGTAGCTGTGCGTTACTTCTTTTCCAATCAAATAAGAAAATGGAAAATTCAAAGGGGGTGGAGGTACTATGCCCAGTTTCTCCTGCAGCAGGCAGGTTTTGAATAAGAATCTGACCAGGTGGCAAATGTTTAGGAGTAGGCAGGAAGGGTTGATCCAAAGGTCCTTTTCATGTTATTCACAAAAATATCAGGCAACTTTGAGTCAAAGAAAGACTCAAATTCATGTAAAATTGCTGGTGAGGTTCACCAGCTACCCTGGTCATAGGGATATAATGGACATTCCCTGGACCCACTCATCAGTGCTCGGAGAATCAGGTTTCTGTTTGTGATCAACTACAGAAAGGGTCTCAAGAAGAAAATAACAACCACACATACAGTGTAGGGTCAGATTGCTAGAGTAAATGAGAAATATACGTAATTTATCTTTCATTACAAAAGGGGGTCCATACCCAGAGGGTTTGAGTAAAGTGCCCATCCCAGAGTTGGGAGTTACTGTAGGGTTCACAAAATTGACACTTGAGTATGGAAGCCCAAACCCTTATCCAAAGTTTCTGCTCTAGACAGAGCACTTTGAACAATGTCAAACCCACTGGGTATACCTAATCATCCCCCCCCCCCCCCCCC
>BLFK01000886.1:277883-292236 GCA_014634185.1 Astreopora myriophthalma
CCCCCCCCCCCCCCCCAGGAAACATAACTCAATTCTTTCCCAAACAAATACACTGTAACAAAGCGTATTGTGAACAGGAAGTCCACAGGAGATGCGTGACGCTTGCTCTTATACCGGTGATTGGATTGATATGGTAAAAATATATCAAAAAGTGTCAGAAATATGTTTTAAAAACACAAACATTTTGGTTTGTGTGTGTCCCTTTAAAAAGATTTTTGACACTTTGATGTATTTGCATACATGTACATATGTAAACTCTCCTGCATTATCTGGGAGTCTCCCAGATACTGATAAATCTCCCAGTCTCCCATAGGGGTCACCCAACCTCCCAGATAAAAGTGACTTCTGACTTTTTCTCTGGGGTGAGCTAATATCTCATTTCTAAATTCTCAAGAATACAAACAATTTCAGTTTTTCTTTTAATCTGTATCATTGTTCCTGTTTGACACAGAAAGATAAATCGCCATTATGCTTATATAAGAGTAAAGTAAAAGACAGTATACAAATGGGCAGCTGTTCAACCAACAAAGTCCACAAAAAATACTGCCCAAGTTTTTCCCGAATTTTGCTTTCACGGTGCCATCTCTTCAGTTTAAAGTATGCAAGATTAATTTACTATGGCGGTGGATTTCTCTTGAATACAGAAGGAGCTGCTGGGCTACAAGCCCCTTGGATTTACCAGATTTAAAATGTTACTGTGCAAAAGAGAAAAACTATACCTCCTTTAGTCCTCAAGCCAAATATCCCCAATAGACCTTATCATGGTTCAAGCTGCCATCTTGACAGGTAGGCAAACACAAAGAATTTACACCGTTTGTATGGGGATCCAATGTAAAATAATTTTCCTAAAAGGTTACCTCAGAAAAAAAAAATTATGAATTTTCCCATATATTTGTCTGTAATTTGCATGCGTTTACTGATATGTGGTTTGCAACCAATCTCTAGAGACACAGATAACACTGGTGAAATGTACAAATAATGGTTGATGAACAAAAGGAGCTAATAAGAGATCTATCGTTTTCATCAATCAACATGGCGGCAATGACATAACATGCAAACCACCTATACTTTAAAGCAAGAGGGGAAGCAATACCTTATTATTTAAATTGAGCATGGTATAAAGACCATTAATAATAATAATAATAATAATAATAATAATAACAATAATAATAAAGACTTTATTAACAGCATCCCATAAAGTGGCTCTTCATCCATTCATAACTGACTACATGTAAAGTTAATTACAACTAAAACAGACTTAAGAAAGGCTGTGTTAAGATGAATAACAAAATAAATTATCAACTGAAGAAATGATCCTCACACTTTCTGGACAATTTAAGCAATTATCTCTTATATGCACTTGAAAAATTCAAGTGACTCCAACAGGATTCGAATTCAAATTAGGTGTTACAAACGCTAAATAATTAATATTTACAGTGACAACTTATAGTCTGGACCTAGCTTTATCTTGTAGCAATTTCTTTGTCTCCTTAAAAAACAAAATTGGGTCCATACAGTTTCTTAAAGAAAGAGGAAGGTTATTGAATAAACTAGCAGCTTCATCTTGAAACGTATTGGTGATCATTGATCTTTGAAGCTGTATACCCTTGCTGGAGTGTAAGTTTCGATTACTTTTGTAAGTCTCTAGTCTCAAATAATTTGGCCAGTTCGTGCTGTATAGACTCTTGTGTGCACTTTTAAGAATATGCCATTCACACTGTTCAATTAGAAGTAACCAATTCAATTTCAGGATGTCAAGCGTTGTTGCATATTTACCATTGACAAAGCTTGCAGCTGCTTTTTATACTCTATGAAGACGTGCTGTTAAATAGTCTGGTAGCGAGTGATGAAGAATGTCATTATAATATAATTTTGATAGAACAAGTGCTTGAGCAAGGTTTTTCCTAATATGGAAAGGCAACAGGTATTTAACCTTGCGAAGCACTGCTAGTATAGCGTAACAAGAGGTACAAATGTACTTAATATTATCTTCCCATTTCAGATGTTGATTAATGTACGTTCCCGAGAGTTTAGCACTAGGGACACGCTCAATATTCTTGTTATTTACTGTAATCTTCATATTGCGGTCTTCCAGCGCACGGGCAGATGACAATTGTTTTGTAGACAAGACCATCATTTTGGTTTTTGATGGATTAATTACTAAATTTGCATTTCTAGACCACTCCTCAAGATTACATAAGTTTTTGTTTAAGTCACGTTTACAACTTTCAAGGTTTGATGGCTTGCAGTGCACATAAATTACAATGTTGTATAATCCGGGTATTGGTGACATTGCATGTTAACGTGGGCGTGAAGATCTGCGACCCTTTGAACTTAACTGCATGCATACTTGGACTAGTGGGTCAACGTTACACCAACGAATCAAACTTAACCTGAAAAACAAATCGATCACTTCCTTTTCAATTAATTTTTGTAGATACTGGTAGTTGTATTACTTAGCGAATACAAATTACAAATTCAAGCCACAAAAATTAATGACATTATTTTCTACTTTATACTTGAAGCCCAATTTTTCTGGTGTGTGGTAGAAGTTGATGCTGGGGGAAACCGGGTAGATTTTTTTTCGGGGGGGGGGGGGGGGGCTAGGTGGGTTTCAGATTTTGGATCCCCATAGGTTGACCTATCTGTATTTTTACTAAGCTTATATCAATCCAGTCACTGTTGCACGTGTTGCTTCCATAATTTCCATAATTAAGTTTACTGTAATATGCTCGGGGCGGGGGTGACAGTGTTGAGGCTGATTTGACCGGTATAATTATTACTTACAGCAGGATAAGTACAGTGCTGGTCGTCGCTATCACCTAATACAGCTCTCGCTTCTTCTTCTAGCTCGTTATCTTCCTGCAAGACGTCTACCATCGATACGACTTCATCCTCGAGTAGTCCACTATCCATCTTTCTTAACAGTCCTCGGCTCTTTCAAAAACCGCGAAAAAATGGCAGAACGCGTTTATTCCTTCTGGTCTAATGGAACAAAATGGCGCCAAATTTATTCGATTTGGTTGGACCTGTCACGTGCAACGTCACCAATCCGTCCCGGACACGCTCGGACACTGCAAGATTTCTTCATAAGAAAGACTGGGCGGCTCCCCAAATGAGATAAAGGGGACCTTTATGGAGTACTACTCCTACTCCATTTTGATATAATGTACCTCTGCAGGAGAAGATATGTGAAATGGGCGCTTAAGTTAATTTTCTTGGCATTGAAAACGATGATAATCTTCTTTGACTGGTATCGATTAGTTGATACCGATTAGCAACTGATTGCTATCGTTTACGATTGATTTATGCATACCCCAGGCTTAAGCCGTTACCACAACGGGAAAAATTCTCGTCTTTCAGGAGACCGGCTACTTTTCCGGTTTCCGTATAAACAGTTCTTTTAATAAAACATATGCCCCTCCTCTGGACTCCTTTCATCGGTTTCACTTGCTTGTCAAGGTGCGTATATAGAGAAAGGAAATGACCTATAGTCTACCAGAAAAAGAAAATCGATTTTCATGAGGATCAGCAAAATACCCACAAAAGATCAAGGAAAAGTAACGCATAGTTTCCTGGGACTGAAACTTTGACCACAAGTAACTTTTTATATACCCTAGTCCTAGAGGTTTCCTTCCTTCATGCTTATGCTTTATGTTGTAGCTAACCTCACCCTTTCCTTCCTTCCTTCTTTGCTTCCTTGTTTTCTTTCACTCTTTCTTGTAAATGGTTATCTCCTTTATTATTTTTATTTTCAATTATAATGGTGAGAGACATGTGAGCGCAACCCGGCCGCCTCCATTAACCTTGCTAGCCGCGGGTTGCGCAGGATTACTACTGTAAATTTTTGTTGAGTGGGAGTAAAATTGTTGTTTGTTAATATTGTTAAGGGGTAACTTGAAATGTTGTCATGTTCTGCGAGCCCCTGCAATTGAGCGAATAGGTGGTTGTCACGTCATCCAAGCACTACCAAAATCGCGAGGTCTTGTGAACTGTTATGTATACGAAGTTGAAGATGAGCAAGAAAGAAATCTGTGTAAAAAGTCTTCAGTTCTGTGACGTGAATTTCCGAATTATTACCACTTGGACACCAATATCAGTAGAAATTGCTAGGTCACGAGAGAAAAGTAAGCGCTGTCATCGCAAACACTGAAAACGGTCGATATTGTTCAGTTTCGTTCTCAAAATAGGATATGTAGTTCAAGAATTGTGGCGAATGGAAATAAAAGTCCCTGTCTGTAAGGGTTGCATTGCGTGAAAAGCGATTATATGCAGCGATCAGCGGAGCATAGCGGTTATTCAAATAAATTCATCGATAAACGCAAGACTGCGCGTAGCGGACCACGGACCGCGGTGGCAGAACGTTGAACGACCCCATTCCCAGGCTCTCTCGTCTTCCCCTAAAGTGACTCCGGGTTGACTCCGGACTGCGGTAGCAGAACTTTGAACACCCCAGAATAGTGTACGGATATTCCAGAACCTAGCCTTCATTTTTTATAGGGGTTTTTATACTCCATAAATCGAATCTGTCCATTTTATCAAGTTTTTACGTTGATGCCAGGGGCAACCGCAATAAAGTTTGCGCGGATTCTCCGTTTTGCCGTTCATCGTAGTCGCAAATTGCAACGCCTGTTCTGATTGGCTAGTTTGATGTTTTGGCCAATGATATCCACTGTAATATCAAGCTCGAGGCCACACTCTCTCTTCTGGTGATGAAGACATCGCAGTAATATGTTGAGATATTAATTTGCTTTTCGCGAACTCGGTGCAGCTTGCCGATAAACATTTTGGTGCTGTTTTGGTGTCGTTTTTAGGCCCGGTTCAAACGTTGCATTTCACATGTCCCGAATATAATGCAAATGAACGAGAACAATAGATTTTTGTCATTTGCATTAGGTTCGGCACATGTGAATGTGAAGTTCGACGTTTGAACCGGGCCTTAACGATGCCGCCTTGGACTGGGGCAAAGTTTTTTTGTAAACACGTTGTTTCGAGCATGGATCGGATTGTGTGTATACAATTGTCACAAGTTTGAAATGGCGTGCGATACTATCTGAGTGAAAAATATTGAAGTGCTGAGTCATACATACATACACGACTTTATTTAATCTCGAATTTACAGTGTAGCTAATAAGCTAATATCTTCTAGGGAAAAAAATACAACAACAAGAAACAACTATTAACTACTATTAACTATTAACTAATTAACTTTAATGTTTATAACGATAACTGTATTAGCCTAATGCATTGCCTGAAAAGGGACTGTTTTCAAAAGGCTTTTGAAATTAGTTAGGCTCAGTTCTGATTTTCTCAGGTAGAGAGTTCCAAGTTTTGCATGCAAAGTACTTAAAAGAGTGAAGGCCATAAGAAGTGGAAGCAGGTTTACACAATGAAAATATATATATCAGTTCCTGTAAGAGAGTAAGTCGTAGAACGCAAAGTTAATAAATCCTTAAGTCGAGTGGACTAGAAGACCACTTAATTGAAGTGCTCTGAACTGAGGAAATCTGTAAGAAAAGGTATTGTATTTGCCTTGCTTTATTAAAGTCATTAAATGTATCAATACTGTGAATAATCGAACTTGTTTGAACGACTTCACTCGTTCCATTTATACATTTTGTAATATGGTCTTCGTTTGGGTTTGTTTACTGAACGTTTTTAAGCGAGTCGCGCGTGCAATGATGTAATGGTGGAATTTAGCTGTCATTTTCATGCGTTCAGAGGAATTCTTTTTGCTGATCAGCTGATAGACCTTTTCATGGTTAATGACGCTATATTGTTTGGGGGCAAACATGGCTAAAATTTCAGTGACTGTATGGGATTTTGGCCGACTTTGAGCCGCTGGGACGCCGCTATGGAAAAGCCGTTTTCCAACATTTTCCGCCATTTTTATTACTATTATTGATATCATTCATCCAACAGAAGATTAGGCCAGTAAAGGAGGTATGACGCCCGTAAATTGGAATTAAAGGTCGAGACACACTAGGCGACAAGTCGCTGCAACACGTCGCTGCAACACGTCGCGGAGACTCGTCGCTGCAACAATTCGCCTTGTGTGACATGGTGAATTTTTGTAAACATCGCAGTCGCTGCAACGGAATTTTGTCGCTGCGATCAGTCGCACGAATTCAAACTGGTTTCAATTCGTACGGCTGATCGCAGCTACAAAATGAATGAAAACTCCGTTGTCGCGTCGTATGTAAAGTGCTGTGCCTTGTCGCTGCGACAAAATGCAAATCCACCAATGAGAGTGCGTCATTTATCTTCCCACGACACCTCAGGAACACGTTCAAAACTACGGTGGCCCACACGTGCAAAACACAACAACTAATTCTCTAAACACAAATCAAAGTTTTCTACACACAACAACAAATTTGTCAAACATTAAAGCAATTCACTAAGCACAACGCCAAATTCACTAAACACGAATCCAAATCCGCTAAACACAACAACGAATTCACTAAACACAAATCGAAATCCTCTGATCACAGCAACAAATTCGCCGAAACACAACATTCAAACGTAATTTATGTCACTTACTCAAAGGACAAACCCGTCATTCTTTAACCGATATGTAGGAAGTACATGACTGTACACGGTGCGTAAAACGGGAAAGTCAATACGAAAGTGACACCTGCGAGAATACGGGAAGTATGTTGTTATTCAAAGGACAATAAAGAAGCCTCAATGAGATCGACTAGCAATAGAGTTATTTCACTATAGTTATGACTTAGAGTTAGAGTTAGCGACTGCCAAAATCCTGAATTCAAGATTTTGCACTGCCAAAATCCTGAATTCAACATTCTGGAAAGCCAAAATTAAATGAACCGACTTGACTCTTAAATCATGGTTTAGACCTAATCACTAAACTTTAAGCTAACCTTTCCGAAATCATGAATTCAGGATTTTGGAGGCTTAACACCAACTCTATAAAAGTAACTCCATAAAAATAACTCTATGAATAGCCGTCCCCAGCCTCAATCCAGTGAGAATACTTTGTTTGCTGGTTGTATTCTTTCGCATAACTTTTGTGATTTAATATTTAATAGGCTTCGATCGAACTAGAATGTTCAAATGTTCATTTCATATCTTTTATAGATCAATCTGATCGCTGTACACGTCAGTGAAACACAGAATTTTATCTTTCAAACAGTCTGCCTACAAAGAGAATTGCAATGGATTGCCATCGCTGGTCCGGAGTCAAGTCCGTACAGCCAGAGCTCGAGCTCCAGGAAAATGAACTCAACATAATAGACCTAATCGGTGTGGCGTTATTTGCGGTTAATCCCAGACGGAATGGCGTATAACGAACAGCCATGTTTATTTCCCTTCTAGTTCTTAGTGCGCATGCCCGACAGGACAAGACAACAATCGGCCAACGCAATGTTGTACCCAATTCAAATCCTTTGGGCATGAAATGTTTTGTTGTAAGTATTTCCATATCATTTAAATGTTAATGGTACATTTATACTGCAAATACAATAAAAAACTGAGAATCTCAACCCCGGGAGATCTGAATTGGGTACAACCACAGGTAACCCAGTCTCTCTATTTGTGTCAAATGCAGGTTTTATATGGGGAAATAAAGGCCACATATGGGGCGAAGTTCAAGTCTGGAAATTTGTAAGAAATTGTGAATAAGAATCGATGAAACTTACCATATGGTCAGGAAAATAAGGTCCACCTCACCCTCCATGCAAGTTGCATGGAGGGTGAAGTGGACCTTGTTTTCCGAAACTCCGTGTGAGCATTGAGGACAACCACCACTGGCCATATTGTAAGTTTCATCGATTTTTATGCAAGTTTCTTACAAATTTCCAGACTTGAACGTCGCCCCATATGTGCCCTTTATTTTCCCATATAAACCCTGCATTTGACACAAATAGAGAGCCTGGGCTACCTATGGTATAACATTGCGTTAGCCGTTTAGGTTTACGTAAACAATCAATTTCTTTTCTTTTGCTTATGCGTAGCTGCTACAAACAATTTTTAACGCGAATCTTAATTTTTAAACCGGAGTCCCTTTTTCTGAACGCCACCAAGATTTAAGTCGGTGCAGTACTATTTCTTGACTGCAGTTTACCAATAGGTATTACGAGCTTGATCTTGAAATCTTGTGGACTGCAGGTGCGCTCTCGCATGATAATGCTCGCCACAGGCAAGACTTTGTTTGGATTAGTTAAATTTTCTCTCTTAATCCGAACACTCATTCTTAAAGAAAAATTTCATCTTTTGTCAGAAATCCACAGAAAGTTACGCATCTGTGATTGTTATTATCAAACCACAACGAACCATTTTTTGAGCCCGCAGTGTGTACAGTGACGTCACGCTTAGTCCCCAAGCCTGCAATATGGCAGCCAAAATCTCCATTGAGCGTTTTGTCGTTAATAAATCTAATATTGTTTTTAGTCGTCATAATGTGTTTTCAAAGTGAAATATGTTAGAAAACAAGTTTTCTCCGACTTAGTAATTGACGTATGCCTAGTTTTAAGCCGTTAAAGTCGTCCTTTTTATTAGTTTTGGGTTATGATCGAGTCTTTCGTTGATTGTTGATTAGTAAATATAATTTGGCGTTCAATGTCGTTCAAGGTCTAGATTAGCCCGCGCAGGTTTTAGTATGTCGGTAAATTGATAATCAATAGCTCCATCTGTAGTTTTGTCTAGAAGCAGCCTGACCTTGGTTTTGCCTGCCAGTGAAATCTATCTTTGAGTAAGCTTTCCGGTGATTGTCTTCTCCGCTAGTTTTCTATTGGATATTCGTCATTCGCTTGTGTGACCTTAAGGAGTGTTCAGGTGTCTTGCTTCATTTGTCTTCGATGGCCATCTCGGAGCTCAACCGGTCGTCAAACCCAGACATGGCTACTGATCTACTCTATAATCTTGATAGTTGTGTTTTATTAGATTACACTGAATTGACTTTTTAGAGCAGCAGAACAGAAGGTTCGTCGCCAATAAAATAAGAGTCCATCGGTACTTCTCGTCGTGCGAGACTCTCTCCTCGAACTTCCGCAATTTAACATTAGGTAAGTTTTCAGCTGAACGTATGTGTATGTCTGGATTCAAAGGTTCAACGGAAGTAATTTAACAATTGTCATGTGCGTCAGGTTGTGTCATTTGTTTCCTTGTGGAGTCACGCCTTGACAGACTAAACGAAATTCTGAATGATCTCGTAGTCTCTCTCCTTAAGGTTGTAAAAGTTTTTTTGAACCCGGGAATTCTCAAGGAATAAATAATTGGATTAATGGCTGAGTTGCTGTAGTGTAACAACTTCGTAAATTGAACAACTTCAAATGGGATGGACTTGCGTTTGAACTCCGATTTAAAAAAGAAAATCGCGTTTACGCAGAAAAAAGGCAGCCAGGTCAATACAAAAACAATTATAACAATAAGAAGAGACATGGCAATCATGAGTTCATGCTGATGTCGCTTGAATACTCTCGTTGAGCTCTTCTCAGTCAGCCCCTTTTCCTTGGCTTTTTTCCATATTCCAAGATAAGTAACGCAGATGACGATAAAAGCCACAAAGAAGCACACGCAAAAGAGAATGAAAAAGGCTCTGGTTATGTTGTAGTTACTGTATCTTATGGAATGAATAAATGCGAGCGTCCCCGCGGCAGCCCAGCACATCATTAACACTCCCAAATAAACAGCCTTCGATGAATTGCGATGATTTACAGGAAAGGCAATGGCGTAAAAACGTTCCAGGCTTATGAGCATTAAATGGAATATGGAAGCGAACCCTCCAAACACGTCTACTGCATGATAAATCGCGCTCAGTACAACAGGGATTTCACTGTGCCTCTTGTACAACAGGATCATACTAATGTAAAGCGGAACTGCAATGAGGCCCACTAGTAAGTCAGCTGTTGACAGGCCCACTATAATGTAGTTGGTGCGTGTGTGTAGTTTATTATTTCGTGTAAAGGCAAGAATGACTGTTACGTTCCCAAATATGGTCATCACTGCCAAAATACCAAATGCCAAGCTCCACGCCATCATCGATAACGAGGACATGTAGTTAGCGGTTGAGCCCGATGTTCCATTGCTTGTTGTAGAACTGTTCATTCTCCTTGGTAAATAAATCAAACAGGACAGGTTTCGAATGTATGTAAAACACAATAGTAAAACATTAAAATCTATGGATAATCAATCTAGGCTCACCGAAAAGGGTAGAATGTTCTTTTACAGCGGTGAATAGCATGCATATTTGCCGCATGATACCCTCGAGTTCAAGCTCATAATTTGCAGTGCAATGCTAGAAAAGCTGGTAAAGTTCGCAAAACGTATTCATCGTTCTCCGACTGTGTGTTGGTGAAACATGTAGGGAATTGTGATAGCCTTATCAACATATATCTATCAGCATATATATGCATACACAAATGTTACGTTTACCCAGCTTCAGAAATCCTGACCATAAGGTTTGAAAAAGTCTTCGAAATTATAAAGCCACGTAATATTTCTGTTTGCCGGGCTTATTGAATGACCTGCGGCATCTCGTACTATGCTTTTTAGCATCTCATATGGTGCCAGTCAAGGTGTGACTGTAGGCTTTTAAACTACTTTGTTGATCGTTGATCGGATGTCAATATCATATCACTCCAACAGCGTGTCCTCGTAATGGACGTTATTTGTGCTGCAATCATTATTTCATCAAGATTAAGCCGATGTGCTTAAAAGTGTTTTAAAATGTCAATGAACTAAGAAACAAGACCGATGACGCCTTTAATAGGAAATCCAGTATTTATCCGTCTCAAGCAAGACAAATGACAAGACGATACTTTAAGATTTAGTTTTTGTTTTTGTCCTGCAGCGTTTATTTTTTTGACATCAGCCCACGGGCAGGAAACACAGACATGCTATCGGCCGACTTGTTAATTTGATTGTCGGAGTGACTTAGCTCCGGCGTTTACTTTCCATACTAAAGCCACCTACTCTTTTCAAAAGGGACGAAAAAGAATACGTTATTGTAGTCTATCAAACTGGTTTCCCGATCCGTGTGGCGTGAGGTTTGGCGTTTTAGCACATCCTTGGACCCCTTTGTCAAAGGAATTAGCATTTTGGGTTGTTTATTGTGTACATATTACACAGGTTCCTTTTTTTTTTCATCCTTTCGGTATGAAGGATAATTGTAAACTGTTACGAATCCGAGTAGCTAGGGCACTGAATTTAACTCTGTTATACCTGATTTACTTTGACTTTCTAAAGTCCAAAGTGCATCATTTTTACTGAATAGCATTGAAAACCAACATGTCCTCATTTTTAAAGGTTTTTTTTTTCGATTACTAATATTCAATAATTAACATTCGCGTTGAAAATATGTTTTGTCGATATCTTACGCCCGGAACATAGAATCCTTTCAATACTGAAACTGAATTCAAGCCATTTAGCACAGCTGAGTAACCATACGCACTTTTCCGTCTTTTCGTCAATATTGTATCGCTTTCGGAGACGAATTGAAACGATTGTCGCAACTGAAGCATCTAAACAAATTTTAAAACGCAATTTTTTAGTACAGTGACTTCAATTTGCGCTGATATATAGGTATGAAAGGCGAACCTGCCGCATAAGCTATACATCGTGTTGTAGAATTCCCCATCCATCTCTTCGCACTTTTTCCTATACTTAATTTCGCTTGAATATCAGTAAGTACAAGGAGCCGTGTGGGAAATTATAGTCGAAGCAGGTGGATTAGGAAGTCCCTTTTTTTAAGATTTCGTAAAAAGGTTACATTCCCAAAATGTCGATCAGTAAAAGCAGAAAGGAGCCGATGAATGTAAAGTGGTATAATAGAATAATCATAATTGTCAATGCAACGTACAAGATCATTGAAGACGTTGCCGCTCTTTGTCACTCACCTTTGTCTCATACAGATGACTTTTACGGTTCACAGCGCGTAGAGTCCTTTAATCCCGTGAAATCTTCCGTATTACAAGATTCTCTCCTGTGGAACACCGGCGATTGTGGTGATCCATAAGATGCACTTACAATGAAATTTAAGTTGAAAACCAATGAAATTGTCTAACAGCAATTTTGGAAAACATATGCATGATAATGTTTTAAGAAACACCTTGATTGCAACTATAAAAGAGTTTTGCCAGAACCTTTAACATAAACTAGCCTCATTGACGGATGGCCCATAGTTTTTACCGAAATATTGAGGGTAGACTTTTTTCAAACATGACCTTTCAGTGTTACGATAGCTTTGAATGTTAGCACACCACTGAAGACATTTTCAACACAATGATATTACAAAAGTGCATAAATCAGCAACAATCCGGTTCGACGATTTAGAGAAACGAAGGGGTACTATTACGACCAGCTGCGAGTGAGATGAAATATCCACAGTAAATACTCGTTATAATTCGGATGTTATCTTCTGGAATAGGTTCGCTTCTCAAATTATGGCTTTAAAGGCGTCAAGAATTTACGTATCAAATCATATTGCAATAAAATCCTTTGCTCTGTGCGCCCTACTTTTTCCAAAAATAAGCTTTTAGAATCAACCAACAGAACTCTTCAGGAAATCTTGTCTTCTTTAATATAGTACATGATATATCAGCGACCTTCATATAATGTCTAATTTTTGGCCTTACCCGATGTCAAATTGTTATTATTTTAAAATAATAATTTAAAAATAATAATAATTTTAAAAAATCAACGAGTCCGGCAAACGATGAGCTCAAAAATATTTTCAGTTTTTCTTTGCTTTAGTGCAGCTTTTCTGCCCTCATCAAGTTATATCCTTATAGTGAGACTGTTTGACTGTACAATGTGGACAAAAATGCCAATTGAAAAATTTTCTTTCTAATTACAAAAATATATTCTAAACTCAAGATTTTTGTCCTCAACTTACAAACTAGATTCTAGTTTAGCGAAATATTCAGTCTCTGATGCTCTTTTTAGGTTTTCGCTTCTAAACTTTAAATTTGCGTGCTGATTACAAAAATATTTATTCTCATTGTGGAGTATTATAGACGTTCTAATTGAAAAAAAAACATTGTCCTGATCAATAAAAAAAGCGTTCTAATTAGTATGCGAATTATTCTCTTTTCAAAAATTATGTGCTGAGTGAAAAAATTCCTGCTAATTGAAAAAACGTTCCTAATTGATGTGCAAATGTTTGCTACTGAAAGCTCTGCTGCCCAAAGTTCTCGTGGGCGCCAAATATATTATACTTGGAGCATTTCGCGCTAATTTTGAGTGTTGATGAAAATCATTTCTTTCAGTAACTCTTCTGTAACATTCCTCTTTACCATCGAGGAAGAGGTGACTAAGAGATTCAGAGATTTCTAGAAACTACGCAAGCTGTTCTAGGTCAGATTGCAAGCTTCCACTGATCTGTCTAAACAGATCAGTGAATTGTGTGCGGCGCTGTTAGTGGGCGGACTCTGACAAAGGACTCCAATCGTTGTACAGATCTCGGTCATACGATCAACCGCGTTTTCTAAGGGTCTGTTTATATTAGGCAAATAGGCTAGCTGGCCCGGTAAACGGGCTGAAGTGTGTTGAGATTTTTTTTCGCCTTTGGGCTATGCAAGAATTTTTTTAGCACCTTAAGGTTGTGCACAATTTTTTTTCCGTCTGTTTTCAGTCTTCTTATTTATTAAAGTATCACCTAAAATGAGCATATTGTGGGGTATGCCTATACAAGTATGGAACAGAACATGATTCATGTACCTCAAGCACTGAGGAAGCAGCAGCAGGGGCAGAAGCAGGAGCACGGGAAGAAGTGGAAGCAGGGGCAGAAGCGGCAGCAGTGGCAAAAGCAGAGGCAGGGGCAGAAACACAGTTTATAGTGGGCACTGTCAGACAGTATTTGGTTGGTTTCGTTTGTTTCAATTTTGACAGTCTATTACATACAAACTGTTTAATGAGTTTAAGCACAAGTTATATAGTTGTATACATTCAAGACTGTGAACACTATTTAATAATAGTTATTGTTTATTCAATTAATAGATATCAGATAGGTTGAAGATAGCTGAAAGTTATTTTAATACAAGAGATGGAAAGTGATGTTTTATGACATGAATTTTATATTATGCCAGATTCAGTGAAATGTTTCAGATTTCTGTTTTCATACAAGAGATAGATGGGAATGATGTATTTACGATATTTAGGATATGAAACACAAAGAGGTGAATTATTATACAAATAATTACACAGCATTTTTGTCTGTTGAAATTAAATTATGACAAAAATTACTGGTTAGTTTTTCATTTGGTCTAACAGGATCCTACGAGTAGAAAGGTTTGCTCGATTTTTCTTTTCCATTGGCCCCCACTGTGCATGATTTTTTTTCTATACTTTTGCTGTTCAGGAATTTGTTTTTGGTAATTGCGCCCCCCCCCCCCCC
>BLFK01000886.1:297246-305279 GCA_014634185.1 Astreopora myriophthalma
CCAATTGTAATATGGGTCATTGTAAATTCGTGCGTTCCATTTTACAAGATAAATAAAATACTGTATGTAAAACTGTGAAGTGGTCAGTGTCATGAAACCCTCGCCGCAAGCGTATGAGTCCCCCAGCGAGCCGGGTAGTTTGGGTGGGGTGCAAGCATTTGCCAAAGCACATGGGTTGAAAACCAAAGATGCCCAAAAGGTCTTGCAAGGGGTGTTGAGCTATACTTTGCATCGCCCCCGCCGGAAACATTTTCCCACGCTCCCCGTCCTCGTGTTCAGCATTGATGAACAGTGGGTGGCAGATTTGATTGAATTACAAGGGTTGGCACGCTGGAACAAAGGGACACGTTACGCCTTAACGGTAGTGGATGTATTGTCCAAATATGCTTTAGTGGAACCCTTGAAGAACAAGACGGGGGTAGCTGTCGCACAGGCTATGCAAACCATCTTGAAACGATCGGGACGGAAACCGCAAAAGTTGCAGACGGATGCGGGCAAAGAATTTTACCACCGGACGTTCAAGGGTTTGACGAAAATGCACGGTATTCATCATTTTAGCACGCACGGGGACACGAAAGCAGCTGTGGCCGAACGATTCAATCGTACATTGAAAGAGAAACTGTATCGGTACTTGACAGCCAAGAACACGCGGGCATACTTACAGGCCTTGCAGAGTATCGTGCGGGGATACAACGCCACAGTGCATCGGAGCATTGGCGTAGCTCCAAAAGACGTGACGCAAGCTAACGAAGCCCAAGTATGGCACCGTCTGTACGACAAACGATTCATAGCTAGGAAAAAGAACAGACAGATGCTTTTGGTAAAAGGAACACGGGTGCGTTTGAACAAGAAACATCGCACGTTTCAAAAAGGGTATTTACCTGGGTGGACAGAAGAGGTATTTGTGATCCGTCATGCAGTGCCAGGGGTGGTACCCACCTACAAAGTACAAGAATGGGATGGGACGCCTGTGGAAGGCACATTTTACCCGCAAGATTTGCAACCGGTGACCGTGCCAGATGACGGGCTCTTTCGCATCGAGAAGATTTTACAACGCAAAGGAAAGCAGGTCAAAGTGCGTTGGCAGGGCTGGTCGGATAAATACGACAGTTGGATCGAGGCGAAGGCCATTCGCAAGTGGAAAGGGTGAGAGAACCATGGGTGATTTCTATGTGACCTTACCGAGTGACCCCTCACCGGAATATCCAGACAACACACCATCAAGTTTTAAAGTGCGATTGCCTCAACGATTGACACTACCCGGGCAGGGTTGGCGAGTGGCCTTGAGCAGCATGTCAGTACCTGACACACGTGCCAACCTTTACAATTTGGTACCCAAGAACGAATTTCTGATTTACTCGACGTTG
This sequence comes from Astreopora myriophthalma, assembly GCA_014634185.1. Lineage (NCBI taxonomy): Eukaryota > Metazoa > Cnidaria > Anthozoa > Scleractinia > Acroporidae > Astreopora > Astreopora myriophthalma. Next base: position 298,614 of record BLFK01000886.1, read on the forward strand.
GAGACCCTTGGAGGTAAATCGGGCATACAAGTTAACATGGATGACGTTGATCATCTTGAGTGGGTGGTGGACGGAGAAAGTTTCATGAGAGCATGTGTTGCTGTTCTCACCCATAAGCGTACGAGGAATCCCTGGCAAGGGAGCAAGTTTGTGGATGACAAGGGCAAACGTCTGTACATAACTTTTCGCTGGATTCAACGAGGAAATGAACAAGACCTGCTTATTGACAATACAAAGATCAAACTCGATGGGGTCGGCAACACCCCAGAAATTTGGATTAATGGTACCTTAGCCATCAAGATGGGGTGGCTGACAGAAACATGGGAACTCGGCCCCAACCTGTCTCGGGACTACATCGATGACAATGTGCCAGATCTGACGAGTTCTCCTAAGTACCGCGACTTACAGGATGAAGTTGAAACTGGCGTGTTCTGGACTAAGGAAAAGAATTGTCTGCGATTAAGCATGAGTTGTAACTGGCGTTTCACAAACTTGAACCATGCCTTTCGATTGGTGGTAGGGGAACCTTCGCGCACACTACAGGTGTACAGTAATGTGGCACAGAGCACCATCGTGGGAGGGGTGAAGACGGATTTATTGCGTGAAGTCTGATATGAAAGACGAGGTAGAGGTGTGGCATATTTCGAACCCATGCACAAACAATTTCACCCCGTACGGCAAAACACCTACGAGACGATGGAAGTGGAAGTGGAAGAAACAAACGGTTTGTCGGTAGCGTTTCCTAAGGACAAGGGTAACCGAACCTTGATCACCCTGCATTTCATCCAGGATAAATAGAGCAGCACTTAACCACTCCCTACAGTACGCTACGAGTTAAGATGCGGGGCGGAAGTCTTACACGATACGCACCCCCACAAGTGGGAGACGGATTATGGAAAACTCTATGGGAGATAGGGCCTCCTGCCGTGGCAGAAGGTCTGCAGACTTTGGCGCAAGGTCAAGGGCTTGATGCAGCAGCGGGCACCGTTTTGCGTGCTGGAGTCAGCAGGATGAAACGTAAAGCCAGCAATTCCGCTAGGTCTACGGTGGAAAAAGCAGCCAAACGTGTCAAGACTGGTATCAAGTCGAGGGTACGTCAAACAACCAATCGTGTGCGGGATATTTTAAGCGTGTGACGTGGACCAATCAAAAACAAAAAAGAAGACCTGGACCAATGAACGCAAAGAAAAAGCTTTATAAAAAGGCGGCGTAACTCGCCAACAGTCAGAACTCATCTCATGTGTAGAGCGCAAACACCTCCACCAAGAGTACATCCAACCATGCCTATCGAGAAAGAAGACAATGTCTCCCTGCCAGAGTTAAAGAGGTTGAATGCTCAGGAGGGTGTGTCCTTGACCGGCTCTATGCAATTAACTAGCAAGAAAGAAACAGTCGAGAAAACCAACCTGGAACAAGATAAACCTGTCATCGAAGAAACACCTTTGCCTAAGACCAAGGATGGCATGGATGAAGTCACACAAGTGTGGAAGGAGTTCATAACCGAAAGGCTAAAAAGTCCAAACGGAAACCATGGCACCTCAGAGGAAAAAACCCGTTCCTGCTCCAAAACGGAGGCGCCTTGTACCTCGGAAGTTGGAAGCGGACTTTTTGCCATCCGGTACTTTTGTTACACCCATTAGCCTGCAAGAAGAAAGAGAAGAAGAAGAGCGATGCGAACTCATTGGCCGCATAGCCCTGGCTAAACTGAAAGAGATGTTAAAAGATGAACAGAAAGCAGAAAAGAAACTGAAGACTGACCCAACGCATGATGGAACGACGTCAGAAACAGCTGCAGAAAGAACAAGAGTCTGATTCGGACCAAGACAGTGTAGTTGTCATGGTTTCATCATTTCCTCTTGTATAAATTTGTTTGAATAAAGCTTGTTACCTTCAAATGATACGATGTGGTCTCTGTGTGTGTTCTTGTTTGATACTTGGCAATGTTGGCGATGGACCCGCGAGGTGAGAATACTGCGCTCTCACTGCCCCACAGAGATCTTAGACGCTATCGAGCAATGGCCCTCCGAGGAAATTGCCCCGCAGGACTTGTGTTCGTGTGATCGTGTTCTTGCTATGGCTAAGTCAGTGGCCTTCCCCCCACCGTCAATGGGCCTATATATGAAGTCGTTCCCCTTTGCAAATGATCTCAGACACGCTAGGCCACGAACAGGTACACCTACCCAGTCATGCCGCGAGTGGTTGTCCGATCCATCCCTAGACGCGAAAGGCGATTGCGTGGATGGGGGCAACGCGGAGGGTGGATTTCCAGTTCCTTATCACCACCCCCGGGGTACGAACTCTTCCACCCGCGGACAACACAGATAAAACGGCGACGACACCGGCGATCCACCCACAGACGACATTAACCTTCACCATGAGCAAGTCGTTGAATTTCTGGGCATTGCCAGCCCAAGACTTGGCTATTCAAGGGTCACGATGGGTAGGTTACTCACCACTCAACAACAGCAGCATTACGCCCCTGGAATTCACTATTTCCGAATTGGAGGATTTTGTGGATTTGAATCAGAGTTATTTGACCTGGGACATGAAACTGCCCACCGATGCCGCCCACCCAGGTGTGTTCGTCGACGGACAAGCCACAGCCGCGGGTGCCAACCAATCGGGGGATGATTACACCAAATATGTGCACCTGGTGAATAATGTGGCCCACACCATGATCCGACAGTTTGACATGCGGCTAAATGGAACGTTGATGACCAAACAGACGGGCATGTATGCCTACCGGGCCTTTGGTGAGACCTTATTGAATTTCACCCCAGCTGAGGGTGAGACCTTACTGGCTCCACAAGGTTGGGTGAATGATTTGAATGTGAATGCATCGCTGACAGCCACCAACGCAGCTGAAGACGATCGACCTGCCCATGCCGGCGCGTTTGCAACAGGACAAACCAATCCCTTGAAAGTGTTAACGGCCCGATTTTTGCAGAACGGGTGGGTGCGATTGGTGATGAAACCGCATTTGGAAGCCTTTCACACGGGTCACGTGTTGGTCCCTGGCGTCGAAATCAAGCTGCGCATCACGTTTAACACCCCCGATTTTTTCTGTTTTGGTACCAAGATGGCTGGCAAGAAATATCCCACCCTAGGCCCGAATGATATCCAAGCCAAGTTTTACCTGTGCAGGCTGACACTGAACCCAACCACTTACACTGCTCTGACTAAACGAAGGCATAATAAAGGCATGTTGGCCAAGTACCCTACCGTGTACATGGATGTGCGTACATTCACGTTTGATGGGGACAGTACTTTGTTTAAGAAGACAGACCTGTTTCAAGGCCGTTTGATGGTGGGGTTATTAGACAGTCGAGCCTACAATGGCAACCTGGATTATTACCCATTTGCCTTCCAAAAGTTTGGTGTGACACGCATTCGTCAAATCATTCGCGGAGAGGAGTATCCGTATGAAACCTTGGAACTGAACCAGAACGACGATAAGAAAGATTGGTGGGGGTATTATCGCTTCCTGCAAGCCAGTGGTGCTTTGGTGCTGTCCATAAGTTGGTCAAGACATGCTATTACAGTCTTAACCATAGTTCAGTTCACTTTATTTTATTCACACTTTAAGATTAAAGTAAGCAATAAAATATTAAAAGAAGAAAAGACAAATCATTGGCTTTTGAGAAAGTGGGAGGAGGTTTAAGAGGACCATACATGTAGCTTTTGAGCTAAGCACCGCAGATATGGAATAAAAGATTTAGGTAAGATGAACAAAACATGGCTTTAAACATTAGTTGTTGAAGAATTATTGTTGGGGAATTATCTGAGAGTTCAGCAGAAGTTATCTGTATATTTGCTTCTTCATTTACAAATAGCTCTGAATTTCAAAAGTTCACCTTTAGGGTATATATTCTCTCATCAATTTGGTAAGTAAAAAAATGAGAATTGAAGCATATCTGGTGATGTGCATACCAGATCATAATAATTGGTCCTCCATCATGTTTTAAATGGACTTGACTGTAATTCAAGTACACCAAGATGGACACTTACACTTAGCAATTTCACTGAGGCATGCCAATCCCCGAGTTGCAAGTGAATCCCATCCAAGTGATCCTGTGGTGTTAGTCCATTTGTAACTGAAGCTATTACATTGACAGCTCTTTCCACTGTCAACGGGTCACCTGAAAACAGCTGTCAATCCACTCCAATGGCTGCATCACCAGACTTGGGGAGATAGGTGTGGAACATTTTCAAAATTGCCACCATGTCCTCGTTAATATTCTCATCCTTGAATATAAGTCCAAGGGGAACCTGTTGGGAGAAACAAACGTCAGTTGGAAATACAATATTTTAGAGATAAAGATAACAGTGTACACTTTCTTAGAAACTGTATTTAAAAAGTGAATTCTTAATAGAAAACATTTCAACAGACATTAAGCATTCACTTTGAACTGAGAGGCATGAATTGCAAACAACAGGTTTATATTCTCCAGCCAGGCAAATAGGTTAGTTTATGCAATAAGATCTTTTCAGTGATACTATTAGTATTACTTTATGAAAGTTTATAGAACTTCAAAAGTAATGACCCCACAATTCCCCATGTTTACTTTACTCCAAAGAATCAACATTTAATGATACATTGCATACCTTTTTGTACTTCTGAGACATCTCCCTTGTGTACCTATGTGGTATGTGCAATATGCAAGCATCCTGCAGTGGCTTCAAGACTTCACAGTGTGAGACTAAAATTCTTGATGTCAAAATTATGTAGTCCAAACGTTGATTCTGCTGATCGTACAAACAAGGGAATTGCCAGAAACTCGGTTTTCCACCATTTGGTGGTTGACCAATGGTAGTCTTGATTCTGGTTATCCTTAGTCATATTCCTCCTCTTTAACTGAAAGTCAAGGTTGTCAAAGGATATGACGAATCCAGGATGAAAAGACTTCCTCAATTCATGCTCCTCCCGTGTGGCAGCCAACAATTCAGGTGAAGTGATTACAGCCATTCCAAGATTTTCCTTAATTGTTGAAATCCTCTCCTTTACTTTCATTAGTTTGGTATTTTCTTCTGAAATCCGGTCTCTGGCATGCGCAGTGATTAGATCTGCATCATGATCCTTCCCCAGTTCATCAAGCTTACTAAGTATGCTCAAGTTGGAATTAGTAAGTTTGAGCTTGTTGAACCTGGAAATAGTAGCCTATTAAAGAAGAATATCAAGTGCATGTAAGTGTGGAAATAAGATCTCTTTGCTCTTGCCACCTAGATTACATGTAGCTGTGGCTATTTGGTCCGTGTGTCATTCGTCCATTTCATTTTCAATTTAGAACGAAGATGAAATTTTGCTTTTCGTTTTTCTTTATTTATCCGTTAGTCTCTGTTTTTTGAAACAAAATTACAATATTCTAGAAAAACACTGATATTTTAAATAGTAAATTTAAAGTACTGCTTCATTTAACATTATTTTGCCATTTCTTAGGTTTCATATGAATGAAAAATAGAATATCGTTACAGGAAATCAATCGGCTTTTAGAAACAAACATTGAAAAATCGATTCTATTTTTAATTTTGTTCTTAATGGAAAATCGAAAATTCATTGAGCAAAATCAAAAATTGAAAATTGAAGTACAAGTGGCAGGATCGGAATAAACATGTGAAGTTTCAGTAGAGAACCGAAGACTTTTCGCAGCACTCACTCGCAGATCTCCATTGTTGATCGCGGTCTCCACATCGTCTCTGTTTTCATCGCGTGCAAGTCTTTTTTCCCTCAGCTGCTCTCTATTTCTAAAGGCAGTAAGCAGTTTTTGTTTGGTTTCTTGAAGTTTTTTTCGCTGCTCTTTCGTATTTAGTCAACTGCTGAAAACACTGTCGGCAAACAAACAAATTACTGTCCTCGTGGTATTTCTTTACGTCAAATTCCAGCGACGATCGAATTATTCCAGCTAAATCAGTGGACGTTTTACCAAATATATAGACCTTATTTTTACTGGTAGGGATAGATGAACAAATAAGACACTTATTGCTGCTTTCCACGACTTTCTTAGGCGTCTCTCCCGCGAAAGAAAACTGAACCTCTCCTGTGATTGGTGCAGCGTATACAATCACAAGTAAACGAGACGTTCATTGGCCCGAGCAAACAAAAGCGCAAGACAAGGGGAAAGGAATGTATGTTGGTTTGGGGAGCGTTGCGTGATTCCGGCCCGAGTGGGAATGAGACTAGTAACCGACGTGCTGCGAGAGTGCAAGAGATCATGTAGCCTGCGTGGCCGGCGTAATCGGGAAGGGGAAGGGGAGCGAGGGAGGCGAGAAAAAATGAGGGGGATTGGAGAGAGGGAGAGGGAACGCCTGCCACAAGAACACCATTCGCTTCATTTCCGCGTTCGCCGGCAAACGCTAATTTCTGATTGGCTAATTTTTGACAGTAAGTCTCTTGAGAATTGAAGCAATTTAATCTCTCTCACTGCGTGTCCGGCGTGATACAAATACAAAATTGCGGGCGAGGAGGATGTATTATTGAAGGCTTTGGCAGATTTGAACTTGGTTTGAAGCAGCGAATTTCGATTGAAACAAGAGCAAGAAGTTGCAGTAAGAGCACTTCTAGACGGAAAGGATGTGTTGGCGGTTTTACCGACCGGTAATGGCAAGAGCCTTATCTACCAAATGTTCGGTCATTCCATGGACTATAAACTGGATGGCCAGGCAGCAATT
>BLFK01000887.1:5823-17674 GCA_014634185.1 Astreopora myriophthalma
AAAAATGCAATAACGAGAGTTGATGAGTTGTTTTCTCTTGGAATTAACTTGGTAATAACAACGCAAGTGCACTGTTTATGGCTCTGACATCAATAGCTACACAATGATGAAGACGATGACAACGATAATGACGATGAACGCGCCCGAATTACACACAAGGAACCCATAACTGGGAGCGTCCATCTACATTAATGGGTTTGTACGCCAAAACAGGATTAGGCGGTGTCTGAGAGTGGAGGAATTTTGGTGTAAACTCCCTGGATAACCTGGCCACTTTAGCGATTTGTATGAGCGCCACACATGGTTACCTGTTTTTGTTTTGCTCAAACAGAATCTGTTCATGTTGAATTTTTACATTTAGAAATTTTTAAATTTCTAAACTGATAGAACATGATAGACTGATAGAACTTTTTAAAACGTAATAGATACTGTGTTCGTTATTTTAAACTTTCTGATTGTTTTTCTTTTTCTTTTCGGTTATTACCTGCCCTGGGTGCCAGAGGTTTCTTTTTTTCCTTTTGGGCACAACGGCATTGGGCTGCGGAGCAGCGAAAGCGAGTTGTGAGTCACGAGCCACGAAGTCGCTATGCCTCTCGTTGCTGGTGAGCATGAAGACCTCTGGCATCCAGGTTAGTTTTTACTCTATTATCAGTTAAAATATTAGCCAAGTTTCAGCTACCACTTAATTTTGAGAGATCTCATTCTAAGCTAGATAGTATAAAACGAATCGTTACTCTCAGCTAACAGTTAAAACAGACCAAATCGGCTAACTCAATGTTGTACCCAATTCAAATCCTTTGGGGTTTGTTCCAAGTATTGGGGCACTAAAACAGAGTGGGTGCGGCTGAGATACGACATTTCAGGCGCATTTCACTCGTCAGTGATTTTCGTAGTAAATAACGGCCACTGTAATGGCATAAAATTGCATGAAAACGACATCCAATAGCCCTATAGTTGACTTTTCTGGAACGCTTAAGGCCTGTAATTTAATTTCAAGCACGAAAACATGATCTGGGGGCCTTGGAGGCAATGTTTTGGCCATAAATAAAAAGGCAGTGAAATTGGCCATTTTCGGCCATTTTGCTAAAGGGTTAACCTTACCATTTTGCCCAAAATGGGCCAAAATATGACAAAATTTCAAAACGCTAAAATTGCATGAAAACGACATCCAATAGCCCTATAATTGACTTTTCTGGAACGTTTAAGGCCTGTAATTTAATTTCAAGCACGAAAACAATATCTGGTTGCCTTGGAGGGAATTGAATTTCCTATGTCTCCAGAGCCCTTCGTTTTCTCGTGTGAAGGCCTTGCCGGCTAAGAGAAACGATGGGCTCCGGGAACTGGGATTGAGCTCAAGGCACAGTCAATTTGAACCCAGGCTTTCTCTTTTTTTTTCCTTGTCGGCAAGAGACCCTTGTTGGACCTGGTCACATGACTTCCCGCGAAAAAGTGCTCCTTGTCCGGGTAGACTCATTCTTGTTTTGTTCATCTCATCAAAAACGGAACAGCGAATTTGTAACGTGGCCGAACTTCGAATAATTTAAAGCCGTTTTCTCTTGATATTAAATTCGACAATTGTTCGCTTCAGTTCATGAAGAATTCTCGGAAATTGATATAAATAGTCGAGCGTCATCTTTCAACGCGAACTTGACGCAAACAAGAAGCTCTTTAAGCGTTTATTCGGGATACCTTGTAGCCCGTTCAAGGCGTTCAGTTGGTAAACGAGGCGTGATAGACCACTTTCATAAATGGGCGACCAATTTTTTTATTCTTTTGTATGGATGTAAATTTGACCCACTGGCGTCATTTTAGAACCAATTTCTTTTTCTTTTTGGATTTTGCACATCCTAGCGAGGCGAGACGGCATCCTCAGTAATCCAAAGCAGTTCAAGCTATGGTGCAATCGTCAAATGAAACCAGAACAAAAATAATGCAATCGCGAATAACCTAGAATGACCTCGCACTTTTGTCTCTCCTGATAATGTAATGCTTTGCCTTAGCCAATTAAATCACCGCCACGTGGTTTCCACTGTGCATTTTGCTGCACAGGAATAACCAAAGGTATTTTCTGATTCGGCATACCTCACAGGTATCCCGAATAAAAAAGTAAAGACAAGCTGAAGTCCATAACCCAGAAGTCTCGATCTTGATATCAAATCAAAGTATGAGAATCGCTTAACACAATAACAGCGGAAGTCACGCATTCTTGACAGTGAATTATTCTCTTTCAGAACTTAGGTTCTTTCGATCAGACCTTTGGCGGACATGCCCCATTTTTGTCATTTATACTTGTATGACTTCCGTGACAGGCTGGAACGTCACGTCGTTCTCAGAAATAGCGAATTGCGTTGATTTCGTGGAACCGATGGTCCCTAGCTAAGAATCAAATTCGACACCTACAATGATGCTGTATTGCAAAATTAGCATCCCTGTAGTTCTGTTTCTAATTTTGTTCAATGCAAGTTCTGACGAAAGGGAAATTTATGTTTCACCAAGTGGAAATGATTCGTCAAATTGCAGCAAGGAAGCCGAGTGCAAAACACTCGACCGGGCGTTACGGCTCGCGTCTGGTATCAGCCCGGTGAAGATAATAGCAAGTAAGGGAAATTACTCGCTGGACGAAAGCCACAATTTCACAAGGATTGCTTCCTTTGATCTCTTTGGAAACGGCTCATCACCGGATGACGTCCAGGTAACGTGCAATGAAAATGTTAGCCTCTCGTTTACTCATAGCGAAAATATTTCCTTCCGAGGAGTCAAGTTTCATAAATGTGGAGGATGGCATCAGAGTTTGGAGCAATATCCTAAATATCCAAAACTAAAAGCCGTAAAATTCAAAGCAGCCTTAGATTTCCGATATTGCAGAAATCTTCGGATCTTCGATGTAAAAATTTCATCTTCTCCAGGCCTCGGCGCTAATTTATACCACGTTGGGGGCGTTGTGAACTTTACAGACTGTTGGTTTGAAGAAAATTACGCTCGTGACAATAACACTATCGTTAACGAGAACGGTAGCTACGTTTACTCAGGAGGCGGTGTTAACATTATGCTAAACGGCCACGACACAGTGAATGTAACGCCAAGTAAGCACGACTCTTATCAACACGACAACCGCTACTTATTCACAAATTGCCATTTTCTCGGAAACAAAGCTAAATGGTCCATCACTACTAACGAAACAGAACAGCTGGGGCCAAACACACCAGAACTTCCATTCAGCGGTGGGGGTGGGTTAGCAGCGTATTTACGAGGGAATGCAAATGGTTGCACCATTAAAATCCAAAGCTGTGTTTTCCGAAATAATTCTGCGTTATGGGGGGGAGGTCTTCAGGTGGAGATGGGCCACAAAGCAGAGAACAACTGTCTTGTAGTGAAGGAAACAAGGTTCATTGAAAACTTCGCTGTATACTATGGTGGAGGAGCCCGAATAGGAAATTCGCCTCTCGAGGGAGAACAACTTCGCATAAACAAATTTAAGATGTACAACAGCCTATTTTTGCGCAATAAGGCAACTCAAGGAGCGGGTGGTACGACACTGTACGGAAAAACAATTCCCCGAAAACGCACCAAGCACTCTGATCCAGACGTCACTCAATTTTACTTTTATGACTGCCAATGGATAAATAACATCGGGAATATAGGAGCCGCCGTGGCAATGTTTCTTTATAATCAGAATGAAGACCTTGTTGGACCAGAAATTCCATACCATGTCCGTTTTGAAAGTGCTTTGTTTCGACTGAACAATGTATTTCTGCTTGACAGTAATTTGATGATAGGTCAAGGATCTCTTTACAGCGTTCAGGTTCCGATTATATTCCACAAGAATGCGCTGTTCGAAGACAATAACTATTCCGCTTTAGTTCTAGATGGATCGGTAATTCAAGTTCGCGGCGGATTAAACTTTATTAACAACACTGGCATTAACGGAGGGGCGATAGCAATGTATGGCCGGTCGAGAATAATTTTTTACGAAAATTCCACTCTAACCTTTGAGGGAAACAGAGTTGAAGACAAGGGCGGAGCACTTTACATCCAAGCCCCAGGACCTCCTCTTGTAAGTTACAACGCAACAGATACCAACAGTCACCACTGTTTTTTTGGGTACTTCAATGCGTCAGTGAATTACAGCGAATGGAAAACAAATGTTTCCTTTAAGAATAACAACGCCAGTTTAGGTCGGTCAGTCTATGCCACAACTTTGAAAAACTGTCGCCAAGCAGGTGAGAGTCGAGGAGACAATGATGTTCTTAAGTGGGACTTTATTAGCCTTGAAAACAAAACCTGCCTTCTGGGCGAGGTTTTAACGGATCCAGTAGACATAACATATAATTTGTTAGACTGGAAGGTTGCCCCGGGTGAAGTTTTCAATGCAACTGTTCATTTGATTGACGAAGTTGGCAATAGTGTGCCGGGGATTGTAAACGTTAGTATCAACACTATCAACGCGTCCGTCGTCCATCTTAAACCGCCGTCGCCCTTCCTTGTAACTGACGGCTTAATTAGAAATATCCGCTTGACCGGCACTAATCGAAGCATCTTTACTGTGGGACTGACTTACCTTGGAAGTCAAAATCTAAGGACAACGTCACGCAGTGTAAGGCTAAAAAAGTGCTACCCTGGCTTTACATATAACCCCAATTCATTAAGATGTGAATGCATGGCATCTACGTTAAGTGGCATCTCGCGCTGTGGCCCTGATAGAAAGACCGTCTACGTGAAGGAAAGGTACTGGGCTGGAATTGTTGCTGGAAAGTTCACCGCGTATTTCTGCCCAACAGGATACTGCAATTCAAGCTTAACCAAGTCGCACGAGTATCGATATGTGCCGTGCCAAGTATGCAATGACACAAGGGAGCCGCAAAGCATCCTCTGCGGGAAATGTAAGAAGGATTACAGCATTACCTTTGGTAGTGAACAATGCCAAAAATGTTCAAACCTGGACTTGCTTTTCCTGATACCTATTGGCTTGGGCCTCGTTCTTTTTGTCGTTATAGTTATGCTGATAGATCTCGATTTCTTCACCGGATACTTGAATGCCTGGTTGTACTCATATCAAGTCATGAAACTGCTGACACCTGAAGGGTTTCAATTTGACCCTTTTATCGAGTTTGTCATCGCATTCACCAATATCCAAATACACTTTGGAGACCACGGTATCTGTTTGGCCAAAGGCTTGGATGACGCTGATAAACTGATGATGACGTACGCCCTTCCGACGTTTATATTAATGGTTGTCTCATTCTTAAAGTGGTTAGTTGGCGCCTACCCAAACTGGTGCTTTAGCAGAAGAGTCAAGGCTCCCTTCCGCGCTATTTGCACACTTATTGTGCTCTGTTATACGGATATCACCTTAATTTCCCTTAAGATCTTGGATCCCGCCGATGTTGGATCAAAGACCGTTTTGTATGTCAATGGTGGCCTCGAGTTTTTTCATGGAAAGCATTTCTGGTATGCAATGGTTGCCGTGATCTACATATTGGTTTTTGTGCTTCCATTCCCATTGATCCTCTTGTTCCGCCCGTTCCTGACAAGAGGTCTTCGTCCCGTGTTGAATCTCAATCGCTGGCTACCGTTTTTTGATGCCTTTCAAAGCTGCTTCAAGAATGAATATCGCTGGTGTGCAGCTTTCTATTTAATCTGCCGACTGGGAATTTTGGCGATTTATACTTACATGCCATCCGGTTCAGGAAAAAGAGTTCTGCTGGAGGGCACCTGTATCCTGATTCTTGTTGTCTTTGCTTATTTGAGGCCTTACAAGGAAGCATCTGACGTGCGACAAGGCGAAAGGAGCTACGAATGGATCAACAGATCGGACGTGGTGCTGTTGACGACACTTGCTCTCATTGCTGTCGTCAGCTCACCAATTGACATGCCCGGTGGAACCACCGAAAATCCGATATTTGGTATAGTCGTCAAGGTCTTGGCATACGTTCCGTTACTAGTCCTATTGGTACTAGCCCGCCGAGCTTTTATGACTTACTGCCCGGCGATATGTGCGGCAAACCACTTCCGCAGGGAAGATGAAATGCCATGTATATCAGAAGGTTCTGATGAAATGAAGTAATCACATCTATTGCTCACTTGACGGAGAATCAAAGGAAGCCAGGAAACCAGAACTTAGTGAAACTATGTATTGCAGGTTCCTGGGTGACTTCCAATAAACGTTAAATCACAAACTTGACAAAATTTCTTGAGCTTTTAGAGAGTGAAATGAGTTCATTGCCTTTTTTAGCAGACGCATGCCATTAAAGGGCGTAAGTTTTGAACCCGAGAACGTGATTTTTAGGTCTTGAAACCAATTCAGTTTCAATTGCGTTTGTTACATGTATTTGACACGTACCTTGTAGATTGGAGAGCAAAATGTTTTGGGTACATATAGTACATAATAGATATGTAGTATCGAATTTGGAAAGCCTTGTAGAACGCAGGATAATATTTTGGACACTTTTGTAACAGCAGTTTTTGGATAAACTAGGTGGGCGTGCATTCTTGTATATTAGACGGCCCTCAAATAAACATTACTAACCACCACGGTAAAAGAACATTTGTCATTACAGAAACGCGCGCGATATATAAGGATTCTGGTGATGGACTCCGGTTACAGAATCATCTCCTTTCCAATTGTCCAGATCGCAAGGTCCTGAGCATGGCAAACAATAACCGTCTTCAGAAATTGATCGTGTCTTCCATCGCTCACGAAAAAAGACACTTAACTACCTGGAAAATGTTTTTTGCTATGTTCTGACATTTTTCTCGGTCTCAGTGTTTAGTTTCGTATCAACAGTACACGTACACGAAGTCCCAGGCGATATGCTGCGGGAAATATTAATGCAAGAAGGATTTCCGCATTACCATTGGTAGTATGGTGCTTATGTTGTCCTTGTGCATGAAAGCGAAAGCCAACAACATGAAAGTTGGTTTTAACACGCTGGGCTCGTTCAGTATGTTGAGAATTACATGAATCTCCACAACTAAGACCAATATGCGGTGATCTCAGCAGTCTGGGAACACAGAGCGGTCGAGTGCGTTTTTGCGGTGTTTGTAAAGTTTTAAAACGTTAATTTCTAATTTGGGTAACAATACAAAAGCTCATGAAGGTTACCCTCGTGTTTAACCGGATGAAAACGGAGTGCTGTACATGATGGTTAGGGACGGCCCATTTCATCTTTGTGAGGAGGATGCAACTAACCAAAGAATTCCTGAACAAAAAGTACAATTACAACACAGTGAACCCAAAGACACAAAAATATGGAGCAAAGCGACAAAAATCCTTTGTGTTTGATCAGCGTGCCCTTGTCTAAGGGCGCTTTCCATTTGACAGAACTGACCGGCCAGACCGGGTATTTGGAAGGGGGGGCCTTCAAAATAACACAATTCGGGGACGATATATACTCCTCTAAAAGAATGTGAGGGATGTCATGCAACTGTTTCTTCAAATTGTTGCATTTTCTCTGCAAACTGACCGGTCTGGCCGGCCAGTTCTGACAAAAGGAAAGCGCCCTAAGAATGTGGGTTGGACCGGAGGATACGTCCGTCTATTGGGACTTCCAGTTCAAATCAAAGCAGCTTCTGCAAGCAGTTTGTTACCGAGGAATACTGTGGGGCTTATGTTCTTAAGGCATCATAAATATAATTAACCATGATAAGAGGGCAGGGTTGACTTTGTGGTGAAAACGAGCACGGTCCACCAATGTGTGCAGAGTTTGACTCCAGGACTCCGCGTCAAATGTGGGTTGAGATTGTTTTTCTCCATTCTGCTCGAAGGATTTTCTCCGGGTGCTAAATGAGTGTTTGCGGTATTATTATTATTATTATTATTATTATTATTATTATTATTATTATTATTATTTGCCCGAGAAAGCACACTTTCTGTGATCTATCCTACAGTAAATTTACTGACAAAATGATTGAAGGTACTCTTATTAACTTGTTAAGCACAATACTGTGTCACTGTGTTGAAAGCTTCATGGAAATCAAACAACAGCACCTGGACAAAATCTAAACGCATCCAGAAATGTTGTTTATATAGAGTGCTATAACAAATTACACCCTTTCTTCTAGGCAAATTAATAATCTCTTAAGAACTCAGTTTCATGGACACTGATTCAACCACTGCACATAAACTATGCACTCAAACAGCCTCAGAATAAGAGAACTTATTGGAAAAGGTGTAAGCTGGGAAATGGTGATACATCTGTAGCTTTGCATATCTCCATTACTGAATGCTCCTTGAGTGGCACTTTATGACAGGCAATGATAACTGGTGTTGATTTTCAGTAAATAGACCAAATCTTACACGTGCTAAATTGGCACACAGCATAATTTATTAAAACATGGCGAAAGCACTATTAAAACTAAAACAAGCTGCATCGTATAAAATAATGCTGCATGCTTTAGTTTTAATAATGAAGTATGCATGTCTTCAAACCTCTGACATTCGTCACATGAGATTGGCGCACAAAATCTTCCACTCCCTAGTACCAAACAATACTCCTGGGCCCGGTTGTTCGAAAGCCGATTAACGCTAACCCTCGATTAAAAAGTAAGCGACGTGTCAATTTCGCCCTCTGAAAACACTTTCAAATGGTGGTTTTAGACTGAAGCGGAAGAAAAGTGTACGTCACAAACGACAAAATCTTTGTGAATGGAAAATAAACTGGAATCAAAGTTCACTCTAACCCAGGGTTAGCTTAATCGGGTTTTGAACAACTGGGCCCTGGTTACACAAACAGTTAGGACTGAAAATATTTGGACAAATACATGACTATCTGTCTCACTGGCAAAATAATTAACCAAAGCCAACAACATTTGCATGCACATCCACCTCTAATACTTCAAGGAATGGCAGGTACAAAAGGCAGATCACAGGTCACAGGTCACAGGTCATTGTTTTACCAATACAGAAACAACCCTAACCGTTTATAAATGCTAACATTAGGCCTAAAAACGTTTGTTTAGGCCTAATTAGGCCTAAGGTTAGCTTTAATGAATGTTTAGGGTACTTTCTGTATTGGTAAAACTAACCTGTGACCTGCCTTTGGTACCTGCCGCTTCAAATAAAGTTTAAATAAAGTATACCTTCACTAATACCTACATTATCCTCTGAGCATTTTCCATCCCCTTCACTTGTCGACACACCCATTCCTGAACAACGATAAGATCAGATTACATACAACTACACAAAACCAATGGAATTGCAACGACTGAAAGTAAGTGCTTACCATCATGTTCCTCCAACTTAGCAGTAAATTTGACTGCGTAAGAAAAAATTCTTCCTCCAAACTGCTTTCCCAGCAGCTTTCTGCTATCATTCCAAGTGACAATGAGTTCACTTTCACAAACAACTGTGTTTGTCAAGCAATATGCAAATAAATTGACATCTACCTTGACAAACAAACAGTCAGTAACTTGTTTGTGGTTGCATTTTTCACACGAACATGTCATGTTACACTCATAAAAACAATGGCTTATGTAACTGTTACCTTGAATAAAAACATCTATTGAATGTCATGAATTGTTTGATTTATTGTTTTCCATAAAAATACAACGGGGCAGTGACATACTGTGATATAATTTCAATTACCGGCAAAAACAATGGGTTTTGAAAAGGATCAGTAATTATAATAGATAATTGCTTCGGCTCACAGCATTATTGGATATAATACTACTCACCTCAGTAATTATCTATTTAAATAACCTTGCTGATATCACAGGTTTACATTGTGTCAAGTTCTCTCTCTATAAGGCATCCACCTACATACAGTAGACACTGTCAGCTTTAGAGAGAGTTCACTGTACACATACTGTCTGCAAGTTTACAATTTATGTGTTTTTCTTTTCAACTCAACCCAATTAATGGCCAAATTAATTATGCAAAGAAATGGTTCATTTGTATGGGAAACACTGGGGCTTACAATGGTGACTTGTCCAATAATTTGGCTGTCTATATCCAAACAGATGAATAACAGCAACAACAACATTTTTGCCACATAAAGATAACATTACAGTAAAGAACTTAATTGGACAAAAAAAACAACAACTCAGAATAGTAAGAACTAAACGAGCTGAGTAGTCAAAAGATTTACTTGCTTTGTTTAGGTTGTGGTTATTATAGGATAAAAAAAGTGAAATGCATGTAGCCAGACAAGCAGACAGCCCCATAGCCCTTCCACTCAAGTAGAGTGGAACATTTAGGAAGATCATTCACATATAACAAAAATAGCAAGGGCCCCAGTACATAGCCTTGAGGCACCCCACATTGGACTTGTTGTGGAGCTGACAATCTATAGAACCTAGTGAGAGAAATTGACTCCTGTTGGATAATGTGCAATACCCCTAGTACCATCGTAATCAAGTTTATCAAGTAAGATATAATGGTCTACAGTGTCAAAGGTCTTACACAAATCTATGAAATACCACAGGAATAATTCTTGCTATCAATAGCCTTTTGAATTTTGTCTGCCATGAGGATAAACTGCATGAACTGTTGAATGATTTGAGCAGAATCCAAACTATTGGTCAGTAAAAATGGATGATTCTTCAAAGTACTTAATCAACCTATTATAGATAAGTTTTTCAAGAATCTTGTTGAATATAGCCAACAAAGAAATAGGATGATAGTTAGACACTACAAGAGGTGAGCCTTTTTTGTAATCTGGGATAACCTTTGCTATTTTGAAATGGTCAGGAACAACTCCTGATGTGAAAGAACAGTTAAAAAGGACTTCAAGAGGATAAGAAATATAATTCTTTAGGATTTTCAAGGGAGCTACTGGAATGCTAAAAGGTCCAATTGCCATATTAGAGTTCAGTGTAGATATGATCTCAATAATTTCAACTTGGTTAACTGGCGACAGAAAGAAGCTTGAACAAGGATTATCTAGAAACACTCTATATGTATAAGCCCCACATTGAGGGATTTCTGCTGCTAGCTTTGAAACAATATTTGCAAAATACTTATTGAATTCAATTGCTATTAAATTAGCATCAGTTACCTCTTGCTTATCCTTAATAAGCTTCATAGGCTTAAAAGATTCTCTTGACTTAGAGTTACCAATATTACTGCCTTATGCCTTTCCAATCACTTCTAACATTTCTCTGACTGGCTACAAAGTAGTTGCAATAAAGCTTATTGCTACTTCGAAGTACACGATCCAGTAAGTATTCCTATGTTTTATATTTATGGTGACTGTAGGCAGATATAGTTCTTATAAATTTTCTATATGGAATATTCTTGTGATTAACGGACTTCTTAATACCTTAGTCATCCAAGCTTCAGAAATAACCTTAACCTGCCTACAAGAGAACCTCTTCAAGGGAAGATATTTCTTCACAACTCTAGAACACGTGGAGAAGAAAGCCTCAAAAAGCTGATTTACATTTAGAGATGCACTGAAAACATCTTGCCACTGAATTGATGCAAAATCATTCAAAAAAGATTCCTCATTTGAGCCAGAATAATCCATCCAGATGAATCAACCAGTGGCTCATCTTGACAAACTACCACGAGGCTTACCCCAGGCATTTGATGTGAGTTTTGCTCCACATGGTGGGGAATTTGGCAAGACAAAGCCTGCCCAGTCGGGCATTCGACTATCGAGAAAGGGCAATGAGCTGAAGGATTACGTAATTCCTTCCTCACGAAATTTGCTCGAGAGCCATTTCATGATTCCTTGTGGGTTTTGTTGCTGAAAAGAATGCCTTTTTTAAGAGTTTGGAGCAGTGACAAACACACTCGAAAAGCATTGACAGCACAACTTGATGCTTTGTGAAGGCATCCCCGATGGGATATTTGACCGTAGTAACTGGGAACATGGTGGGAAATTTGACCAATTTTTTTTTCTAAAAAGTG
>BLFK01000887.1:17684-42684 GCA_014634185.1 Astreopora myriophthalma
GGGGGGAAATGGGTGCTTTTGGAATTGATCAAGGCATTAAAAGTTTGTCCCACCCACATCAAGATAACTTCATACTTTTCACTTCTTCATTTGCAATATTCCTAGCTCCAGCTTTGACAGTCAGACCAGGTTTTTTTTGCCTAAACAAACTAGACAGAATCTGCATTGTCATCAATTCCCTAAGAAGACTTCAATCTCTGACAGCATCAAAGGCTAATGTTGTGGCTACTTAAAATACAAAGATCTGCTCAGTGGAGTACCAATGGTTCGTGATCAGACGGTACAATAGAAACACAGCTACGATCATGACACCACTAAATTGCAGTATAAATGAAAATACTTTCAACAGACACCAATGGAAACAAGCCAATACTTATCGAGTAACTTCCTTCTCAGGTCCTTCTGTGATAGCACGAATACATCACAATTAGATAAACTACAGAAATATTCTTAATCATTTTTTCCGAACATCTATTGCTTTCGCCTCGTTCGTATTTATATCACTCTTTCACCTTTATCTCCTCAGTCAGTAGTTGAGGGCAAAGTAAAGACTGTTCTTGCCACAATCACGAGAAGAATTAAAGTTGAATTCAGCAGTGTGTTGGAACAGTACACAAGGCATATGTACGTATGAGTACGTGTGCAAATAGGCAAACACATACATGTACACAGTAAAACTATTAAACTCTGTAGCATACGGTCTTTGGAGGTCAAATACGAGCTATTAATTAAGCTTTAAACCGTGGCATTTCTGTCGAGTGAAAATGGTTCTCTTCGCCATTCCTTGAAATTCCACATATTGTTGCCACGATTACTAACACAAACATTTGAAGAAACGTGAGAAGCTTGAAAATCGGCAGAAAACGAGTTTTGAGAAGTTCTCTGCATCAAAGGAACCATCTCGTCGTGATTGTCGTAATATATCTCTGTTGCCGTATCACAAAGCTAGCAGTGCGGCATCGATCAACAACCAGGCCGATCGACTGTGATCGCGTACCCGCATTCAGGACTTGCCTTAGCTAGCTTGCAGTCAGCAAACGAAATACTACAACTCCTGTCACGTACTACACTCCACAAGAAAAAGGCAGTTTCCAATTCCACTGTAGCATATGAGAATCACGGCGGCGATAAAGACGACGGTGCAAATAGTACAAGGGCGTCTTTCGAGGAAGAAACTCGCCAAATAAAGAGTCATGAACATCGAGTGGTTGTGCAGCAAAAACAAGTTCGCCGGCCGTGGGATAAGAAGAAGTGGCAAAAGCCATTGTAAACAATACATCGTTCAAAATTACCCTCAACGAACACTCCTTGAATGCTCTTTACCCTGTAGAGACGTCTGCAGAAAACCTGATGACAAACTTAACGAAACGTGCTGCCGTGCGCTGTGAGGGCTATGTACTTTACGATCCCAGGTCTCTGCGAGAACGCGGAGCAAAGGTGGTACGTAATGAATGACGTCATCTGAGTGGTTATTTAATGCAAATCAAACAAAACGGTTTAAAGTGACATTATTTCTGTTCACTATTTCTGTTCCTAATTCGTGCGCATGATTCAGATAATTATATTTCCTGTATGTGTGAAAATAGTGACTTTTTATCAATGCTAATTAAAGTTAATGCAAAGTTTATTTAGTTGTGAATGGTAAGGACTAAGGTTACTTTCCAAATAGGACATCCTACAATCCTGGTCAAAAGTGTTGGGACAGTTCACGCCAGATGACTTCACAGGCAGCCTCTCTGAAGACCAAGAAGACGCAAGGCCACCTGCCCCCCTCCCCCGTGTCAATGTTGATGAAAATCTTGACCGCCTCCGCAAAAAAACACCTTGACAATCGCTTGAGAATAGCCATGTTTCAAGAACTGTTTGGCTCCAAGAACAGGATTCTCCAACTAAAGTCACGATAAGAGAAATCTTCACGTTTTATTCCAATCATCACGAGGTCACAGCAATCATGTCCCCTTCCAACACAACTCTCTAGCAACTTTCTCTTGTCCCTTTTTAACCACATCTCATCTAGTCTTCAGAATAGCTTCATTTTCTTTCAACATTGCTAGGGGGAAGGGGGTCGATTACACTGGCTTCTCTGTCTTTTTTTCCCTAAAATGTCAAGGACATAGTTGAAATGGTGGGGTTTAGAGCGTAAAAGGGGAGGTGTCCCAACAACTTTTAGCCAGGATTGTAGATGAATAAAAAATAAAAATAAAAAACAATGTAACATACTTTATTCAATGTGGAAGATTCTCTTATAGGCTATATTGATTAAGCTAGTTTAAAGGAACAAACAAATGAATTTGAAATGAATAACATTATAAATGATTAATAAAATATAAAGTGTCTGAACTTATAACATGAGATTAAGGAACCATTCATTGTTTAGGGAGGGGGAGGATGGCAGAGGAATAAAAAAATTCTTTCATGTAGCCCCCTCAGTGAAGCCATATTTTTTTTCGGGTCCCCTTATTTTATCAAGGAAGAATTTTAAAAACCCTCCACCTACTTCTAATATTTCTATAAATTAGCAGTTGTAATACTTGCCTGCATTTTCTTAGGAGGCACAGTGGAGTAGTGGTTAGCGCATTGGACTTCAGATCAAAAGGTCAGGGGTTTGAGGCCTGGTCACTGCCAACAAATTATGATGGTCATGAAAATAATGGGGATGATAATGCAGTGCATGGAGAAGGAATAAACCAATGAACAGAAAATGAAAATTTAGAATAATTTTCTCAAATTTCTTTCTGGAAATTTCCTAAGAGCCTTTTAAAACCAGCTAGTGCCATCAAAAAATCACTTCTCATTTTTCTTCAAATTTGGAAAGTGTATTTGCTTCAAACACAACTGGAGAAATCTTAAACTTTAATTTCAAGAAGAACACTATATTTCTATAGCCCAAGTTTTTAAAATTGTTTCCACTATTGCAAAGTTTCCAATCTCAAGAGAGCTGGATTGAGGAAGACGTGACATTAAAGACTCACTTGATCAAGAATGTAGCATTTGTGTACGCAATGATTTAGTATGTAGCACAGGAGTTTGGGGCTTTCAGACTCTCAAGTTTGTGTTTTACAAACGGTTTATGAGCATTTACACACACTGCTTCTCTTAATTGAGTGAGTGGCTGACATCATGTTCTCCTCACTTCAACTCTCTGGGACCTACATACTGCTCAGTTTTCAATGTGAGCACTCAGGTGGACAGTCATCTAGTCGAAATTAAAAGCTTACAATTTCGCCAGTTGGGTTTTAAAGAAAAAAGGTGACTTTTTTTATCACAGTTAACCACTTTAAATATAGTTATCAAGACCACACTTCATATTACAAATTATAGCATCCACATCTGGAATGCAACTCTTCTGTAGTTTTCTTTATCAAAACAATCCAACCACTTGGATCCACGGCACATTTGAATTAAGAACAAGAATTACAACTTAAGTAATTATTGTTCTTCAGTTTAAACTGTTGCAATGCAGCAATATATTTATGGTAGGTTAACATTTTATTTGGCTGTACCAAATAAAGAAATAATTATTGTAATTATAAATATTAACCATACTTCATGGCTGCACCAAAATAATGTGCAAGACTGTCTTACAAGAATCGTAGGGAGACAAAATGCGACTCTTAGCCATGAAATCTGGGGTGCTCAGCTCTATTTGGCCCACTGTAGTTATGTTATTTCTATTTATTTAAGACATCATCACTTTAATTTTGAAGGCCCGTCCAAAACAAATAAATTCTCTCAGAACCCACTTGTTGCAGTGGCCAAAAGTGCCCCCATTTTCTCACCCTCCCCTCTGATAAACAATCAATGGCCTCTAAATTCCAAAGTGCATAAGAAATTCTTTATTATCATATTAAAATTGGTAACACTTTTAAGTGCAAATTTTAATTGTTTGCAACCTCTTTGCAGCGAGCATTTGCTCTGATTTTGGTTTTTGCAGTGAGTTGTTTGAGGTTGTTGTCAACACCCAACCCTTGATCAACCTTAAAGAGGTCCCACATCAACGAGTAAAACCGTCAGGCATTGGCCTAAGTAAAATCTACTGAGTCAGTCATATGGCTGAAATGGTTTACAAAATGGATACAAGAGATTAAGAGATCCAAAAGAGTTGAGGTCCCCTCGACATGTGAAATCATCTTGCATTAAGCCAGAGTAATATATGATAAAATGAGGCTAAATATAATTTAGGCAAAGTTAAAACCAAGCCAATGCAGCGGTGTTGGCTGGGATACTTGGGGGGATTCCGGGGAGGTTCGCAGGGGCATTGACATGTGCTTTGGCTTGAGTTGCTTTTTTGCCTGCTTGCTTCTTTACCCTCCCTCCCTCCCATATTTTGGGGTAAGGATATATACTCCAGACACTGGTTCTCTCTCAGTGATGTGTTTACAGGTGCCTGGGAGGTAGACTGTGGTTCGGTTGCCATGGTGACCTCCTTGCTGCTGAGGAGAGTGCTGTCTCCTCCCTTGCTACCTTTGTGGCACCTACCCTCCAAAATATTGGCATTGTGTTTTAAGTCACTCTTAGGTGTGAAAGGGTTAAGCTTTTGTTGCATTTCCTCATGAAAATCAAGTCTATAAAGACTTCTGGGGCTCTGCTCTCAAGGCACCATTCTAGGGTGATGATCATGGTTGTGAGTTTTACACACCCAGTAATCATCTAGCTTTTGTAACATCAATAGGCTAGTTTCAAATTGTGCAAGAACAAAAGAACAGAGTGAAGGTTGTTGAAAACAATGAAAATGCAAATTATTCCCCTGAACCTTGACTCTCTTCTTTCTAGTGACCAGTAGATGTAGAGTACTTTGGTTTGGTGGTGAGAGTGGCTTGGTAGCATCATAATCTCTTTATTGCTGAACATCTGGGATTGTTATCTTCCTTTGCACAGTCAGCAGATTTTTTTTCTTTTGTTTTTATTTTGTTTCAGAAATTATGTAGCAAATTAAATAAATGTAAAGGTTATTTTAGCATAAAGCATGTGCTATCATTGGTCAATTAAGCGTTTACTATTTGCCCATGGGTGCTCGTTGCTGACATAAGGTAACGTGTCAAGATTATGTTATAAAACAAATGGTAAATGGCTGAGCATAAACCATTCAGTAATGTTTGCTCCTGGGAGTTTGCTAGGAAGCAGAGCCACTGTGGGATATCTCTTTGAACAACTCTTACCCTTCTCTCACACTTAGGGTACATTTTTGGGGGACCATTGTGTCTATTCCTATTCCGGTTTAGGATTAACGGAATAAGAGGAATAAGGTTTGCCAAAAAAACGCGTGTTCCAAAAACGGAATGGTTCTTGCAAAGGTGACCTGAGAACTAATGGTCAGAATAGTCTGGGCACAATTGAGACTGGCATTTGGCAGCTGCGCACAATTTTGGCACCAAAATAATCCCCCAAAAACATGTATTCTGTGCATTCCAAGTAAACCGTATTCTGTTTTTTCTGTTCATTCTGCTACCAAGAGCAGAATGAATGGAATAAGTCCCAAAAAACAAGTCAACCGACCATTCCGTTGATTCTTATTCTGGAATAGTCCCAAAAAATGCACCCTTAGCAACCTCCTGCAGGCACCATAACTCAATAGTGCAAGCTCCTCTGTTTAACATTTTGTAAAATAGAAGTTTTCAAGTGGTCACTTGTCATAGAGTAGACTGATCAATTTTTCACATAAAATCATCTTCATCTGACCCAGCATCCT
The DNA here is from genome assembly GCA_014634185.1 of Astreopora myriophthalma. NCBI lineage: Eukaryota > Metazoa > Cnidaria > Anthozoa > Scleractinia > Acroporidae > Astreopora > Astreopora myriophthalma. Next base: position 23,374 of record BLFK01000887.1, read on the forward strand.
AAAAGAGGAACAAGGTTAGGATATAATCAGATGGGGCACTCTCTGATCATGAAAAAAGGCTGAAAACAAATCATTATGACAAAATTATCATTACACAGCATATCGCTGTAATTTAGTTAGTTTTTGTACATTATAGTCTGCTTTAGTTTACGTTTTGATGCATCTTTACAGTAGTACATTGTTACAGTAATATTTGTACCCTTGCTTTTTCTAATTCCTCTTCTCCACAAGGTTGGCCATTTATGCAGAAGCCAGAGCTTTTCCAGCAAAGTGTGAAGGTCTCACCATTGCAATTCAGGAGATCAATTTGAAATATGTGCTGACAGTTGAACCCCATCATCATGCAGTAATAATTGGTGGGTAGTATTGCACATCGTCACCCTCTGATATCATACATTTTGCAATGTTACTCACTCAGAAACTACTGGTGGGAAACTTTTTTAATTGTTAAATGTCATCTGGGTGCGCTATATGTGGTTAAATGCAATTTAACAAAGTTAACAACAAAGAGCAGCACAGAATGGCAGCACAGCTACCTTCAAAGAGCAGTAGTGGTCAGCAGTGCGTGGCCTAGGTGCACGCTCACGTCGCTCTTCAGTCACATGGCCACACTTGTTGGAGATCTTGCAGGCCTTCTTGTGCTGCTTCCCTGGGTTGGCTTGCTCCCCCCTCCCCTCCCTATTTTTCCAATGCTTGTCAGTGTAACAGGTGCCTGGATGCCTGGCATGAGGGCTCATGGCTGGGATTGCCATGGGAGTGTTACTTGGTCCAGGGGTTGGTTGCTGGCCTGCAGTGGAAGCCCTTGGACATCCCAGGCACCCAACCTCCATTTTGCGATGTAGTTGTTAATTAATGGCGAAAAAAATTCAGTTGTATGGTAAAATACCTTATTAGACACCATCTTCATTGAATCCATTAATGAGTCATAGCTCCTGCAAAATAATCAATCACTGACTGTACACACTGGAATGATGTCAATTAATTTACCTAAAATAACAAAGGAATACTCAGAAAAAAGACTGAATGTTCCTAAGCTATTACTTTCCCATTATTGCTAGTTCAGATGCTAAAACTAGGTTCAGGTGACAAAATTTATTGATGTCTTGCATACTGCTAGGACTGAATTATTAGATGTTGGCATACTCACAATTATGGTAGAAATAATTACTGTTGATCATGCACATTGTAGCCAAGGAAATCTTTCTGTTAAACACTGTTATTGCTTTGAGTTGGTAATTATCTGGATTATGCTATCTTTCCAGAGCGGGAACATAATCTCTTTGATAAAGGATTAAAAGGTATTTCCAAAACATCAAAGTTTTATAAAATACCTCAGTGCAGCTTCTTCCTTCCTTCTCTTTTCTTCTTCTTTTTCTTTCTGTTTCTACGATGTGTTCAATATTATTGTTAACAATAATTATAACAACAAAATTAATATTTTAATAATCGTACCATCAGACCGCAACACTTCCACTACGTCGCCAACAGTCTCAAAAAATACCTCAGATCTCAAAACCTCAAAAACAAAGACCTATTAAAGACCTCAAAAACACATGAATATGGGGAATGAGAACATTTAAGACTGTGCCAGTAGTTAATTAGGTGTGCTTTGACGATTGGTAGATTGAACAGAATTGTCCCAAAATAATGCACCCAAAGTTCAATCCCAAAGAAATCTTATTTCTTTTCCAACATGGCCAATGGTTTCTTTGTTTTGACAACCAACACGCATGTCCACCATGACATCATAATGGACACACTCTATAAACCCAGATTACAAGTATCCAGCTTGTGATGACAGGTATTGATTGTTCACGTGTGTAAAAGTAATGATAAATTAAGTATCCATTTTCATCAGTCTTTGGTTACAAAATGCCGACTTGTATTTTACAAGAGCCATGCTTGTAAATTACAAATCACCAGTCACTTCACTTGAAAACATAAAGTATTGCATCTGAAAAGCATATATTGCTGGGATAGAATATGTCATCTTCAGTTGAAGAAGAACTCAAAAAGCTATTAAGACACTGATTCTATGCCAATCGAGAAATTTCAGCAACAGCAGACATTAAAAATCCAAGAGAATATTTGGGGGTAGTTTCATACCCTTTTTCCTAATGACTTGTTTTCAACTAAAAGCCATGAAGCACTGCTGTTACACTGAGGAAATAACAGGATGCAATGAAGACAAATTACCAGTTCTCTTAACTTTTGTTTTCCATCTTCCCTTTCAAGTCTGTCACGCTCTTCTCTTTCATCCCTTAAGTCTGGAAACTTCTCCTCTTTAGTCTTGTTCAGTCTGTTAACTATTTCATTGATTCTCTTTTCAACTTTGATGACACGAACCTGAAAAAGGTATAATGACAACACTAGAATGTGAACCTGGTGAAATCAATACCGACACTTAATTCTCAGGGGATCCCAAAGAGAAAAACTACGTATCTAAAAGTGTGTCAAAAACTAATGAGCACAATAAAAGCCATCAATGTACCTCTTTGTTACTATGGAAACCCACTTGGCCAATCTCCATATCACTCGTCTTTTTTAAGTTGGCCCAAAGAGTGTACACAATCGTAATGTTATTCATCTTGTTCCCTAAAGAATGCATTTTGTAATTGGGTCATGAGTGATCAAGGGAGAGCAGTTAGTTCCTTAAACTAAAGTAAGTGGCCACATGCTGCCTCCACTCAAACAAACTCCATTTCTTTTCTGTTGTATTAATATCAAAAAAAGAAAAATATTTAGCAGCTATTTGGGAAATGCAATTGCTGAAATTAAGGAATGGAACAATGCTGCCTAATATTGGTTAAGATATTTGCTTAATTTAGTTTCAAACAGAATATGACTATAGATACTTCGGATATTTACACAACTTCTTCAAAATCCAACAAGTTTAACCAAACTTTTTATTTCTTAGCACTGATGTATGGAACTACATCACAGGGTTACCTCAAAAGCAAGACAGCCAATTACTGAAGGCCCATAAAGATTATTGTATGCCTGAAGGGCATAGATAGACCACACCACCAGGGACTTTAGATCTCTACAAACAGCATGCAACAGAGTTTATGAGTATCTATGGGTTATGGGCCACTCCTTATCCAAGACAAATATCAAAGTCTAGTCACTTGCAGATTTCAATACAAAGGCAGCATTTTTCCACAGTTTTTTTACAACTTCCAATGTCAATTTCCCTTAAGTTATTTTGGAACAATCTGTGCTCACAGTGACCCACAGTTTTAGAACAATCTGTACCCACACTGAGAGTGTAATCAGAACCTACTCATGGGCACTAATTTGTTGGCATAGCTCACATGCTCTTAATGTTAGCCTCCCAATCTACACATTTGAGGCTCTTGAACAAAGCCTGGTGTGAGCAACAATAAGTTAATGGCACCTTGAATGCTGTTAGCTTTTACAAGTTGAGCACAGTCTGTTAAAACAGCAGGGGGAACATCATCTAGCGTTTTGCCCTAAAAAAGACACAGAGTATTATCCGACAGGTACAGCCAATATCACGCCAACATGACGTAGCCAATGTCATACTGATGTTTTAAAAAACTCTGTCACTTGAAAAAGTAACTTCCAGTAGGAAACATATTTAATGTTTTATTGCTACTGCTCTAACACACCCAACTTTCTTACATCTTTATCACTGAATTAGAATCGATGTTCTCTACCTTTGGTAATCGAAGATAGACATGAGCTGACGACATCTTGTCCACATGAAACCTAGAAATGAAAAGGGAAATAAGATTCGATAAGAAAATGACAAACAACTTGAGAGAAGTAAGACAAAACTCTCACCATACATCTTCAGGGAATCCCCATTTTATCAAGTCTTCATCTAAGGAAAAAATTGATGCATTATTTTATATAACATAAATTAATGCACTTGATAGCAGGTTCCAATCAACCATTTTACTCTTAGAGCACTTACTTCAATGGGTACAGCGTAAGCCAGTATATATAAAATATCGTACACCTCTTTAAATTGAGTTAAGAATTCATTTTTTGGAAAGTGGGAACAGACATCGTAACAAAAATCCTTTCTCAAAGCATTTGCTCAGGGTTAACATACATAACATTTGATATTCTCCAATAACATTATATACCCAGTAATTAACCCACAAGTGTCAGAGTGAAACCGAAAATTAAATACCACCGAATTTCCGTTTTTCGCTACTCGTCTCCGGTCAATAAGAAAAAGTACTCACTTTCGTGCTTATCTGCGCCCATAAAAATAATATATGGCGGCGTGACAACTAAGAAACAAAAAAGCGATTAGTAGTTACGTAAACCCTTGCCAAGATAAGAAGAGATTTACAACGCAAATCTTGTCTCACCACTGCTTTTAAAGTAAAGAACCATGGCCCTATTTTCAGAAAAACAACCAGGCATTCTAAGTTTACAAAACCGCAGGAACCTGGTGACTGGTCCGGGAAACCAGATTTCTGCGCCCGCGAAACCCCACCAAACTGTAGCTACACTAAATAGGGTTATTAAAGTGTTTCATGCTAACGATATACGGAGTTCTTTTTCACATGGCTCGTTTTCCTTTGTTCTTCCAGGCTGATTATATCGAATTCACCCCGCTAATTAGCAACTGTCTGAAAAGCTGGTGGCGGCTTTGATCGAAACAGGGGGCAGCGGGGCTGATAGTCTAATATTCCCCTAGGGGAATATTAATATTATTAATATTATATATTCTAATATTCCCCTATATTCCCCTAGGGGAATATTAGAGTTGATAATTCCCTAGGGGAATATTAGAGTAATATTCTCCTCACAGCACACCCACACAACCTTACAATCTTGGGGACTTCGATATTTACTTTTTATACAATCTAACAACACACCTTTCTGGTTTGGCCACATTCTCGTGCTGTTGTACTACTTTCGGTGTTACATGACGTTGCTTTAGTCCGCCTCCGTGGTTCTTCTCTCCGTGTGATTTGTACTGTAATCGCGTGCGTTCGATCTGGTCACCCCGGCCTCAATTACACTCAGCTGTTCAAATGTCAAGCTCCTATGCTCTTGACCTCTTCTCAAAGCAAAAAGACTCTCCAAACAAGAACACTAGGGTGTGAAGCAATGTCTTGGGTCCTTATCTCCTAACAACCCCTTTCTCCCACAGACTAACTCATTTCTGCCAACTTTGTTTAAAGTGGTGAAAAAAATTGTTTGTAAAGTTGTCAGCACTGTTCAACAACGTTAAACTCCCAGTGCGTACTTTCGGAATCTTCAATGCAATGTCAAGCTTGGTTGGCACGCATTTTGTTTTTTTTTGGTCGGTTATCAACCGACAAAACAAAAATAACATGTATATTATACTACTTTACATTTCACGTCTCAATAAACACACCGGATTGCGATGAAACGTTACAGTCGTACCCGGGAGAGAAATCACGATGAAAGCTTAGAGAAAAGAAGCTTGGCTCGTTAATTCTCAGGGTCTTCTCTCTTTTTCCCTGGGAACGAGGTTGAAAGCTAGGCTATTATAAAACGGATCACCATTAGTCAATGAGAGTTGCAACTGGAAATTTCTACGCTTCCTTCGATCAGGAACTAAAAACACTATGGGAAGCGTAGAAATACAATAGGTTGGTGTTGTAAAGCGGGAAACGACAGTGAGGAACATATTCTTTCCTTTTTTGGAAATGAAGTGAATAAAGCAAATGTAAAGTTTTTGTCAGAGGAACAACTCGCTACAGTAAAAGCAACACCAAGCTGCTGTTACAATATATTCATTTCAACTGAATCTATCCAGACTATTTAAGTGTCAGATTTCTGTATTAGGAAGGATTTCGTTTATGTAGATGAAGTTACTAAGCAAAAGTTTAATGCATGATAGAGGATATAAAAGCTGTCATATATTTGAACTGCGGGTGGAATGGTTTTTATATGTGCGTGACCGTTGCAGTAAAGTGAGCGAATTAAGCATTCGCAAAGAAGCCCGAGGGAAAAAAATGAAGAATGAAAAAATATGAGAACGGGTGAACGAAAATATGCCGGAACTGAGTGTATTTATTTACTTATTTTTGTCCCATTTATTATATATATTTATATATTATTCTTACAAACAATAAAGCAGACTGTTGACTTGACCAAATCAAGGTCAACCATGAGTATTTAATATCTCAACACTTTCATTTGCTGGTCTACAAAATACAACCACTTTTCTACATGAAAGCAACATTTTGTGTAAACTGAGTCACTTTGCTCCACGAAAAAAAAAATTAATAAAAATTAATACCAGACAATTTGAGTACAGAAATATCCTGCAAAAGATTGCTGGCAGATGATACTCGAAGCTTTTACACCAAGTTAACATGCTTAATTTACAGGATTGGTAAACTCTTAAGCTATGACGAAACAATGGAACTCACCATATTGTAAGAACAAGAATCAAAACAGAAAACATTGATGTTCTCGGCGTAATTTGGACCCAAGTTGCAAACAGCAAAGCAGCAAGAGTATAGTATAATATAGTCATGTTTGTCGTGCGACAACAATCATATAAGTTAATGAAAGGAACAGCAATCTACGGTGACGTAAGCTGCACATTTACAATTTTCACTTTTAGACCTCTTCTGTTTTTTAACAGGTCAAATTGGATACGTTGAACATTGTCCTACCATCCATGGAACTACAGATTTAATTGTTGCATAATTTTGCAATATCTTTGAGTCGGGGGATAAAATCCCCAAGTGAGATCATTCAAATAAAAAGCGAGTGATCATTGCTTCACTGTAGTCCTGTTTACTCATTGTAGCCCTTCATAGGACAACTTACACGTTGACTGTCAGCTGATTTTAACTCAACGTAACACCTGCTGCTTCGATGTACTTTTGCAGGAAGCCTAATGCATCTGCGTGGAGTTCAGACTTGATCTTGTTGACAATCTAAGAAAAGAATTAGATTTCATTTTTTTAAGGGAAACTCCAGTGAATTTATCTTCGACTTGATAATCAATTGAGGCTTGGAATTCCTTTCACTACGATAGTTAATTCTCTTTTCAATCATAACTAACAAAATTCTTGAATCTGATTTGTTATTAGCAGCCATTATTTGAGCCTTAATAAAACAGTTGCGCATATCATGCACTTGTCATTGGACAATCAAATATGATGCTGATGCCAATATTCTACTTAAATCCCTAGGATGGAAAAACCTAGCCTCTAGTAGACATAAAAAAAAAGTCATTCCCTACCTGGTTTTCGATCGAGGTCTTTTTTAAAGACAAGTGCAATGCTTATGTTAATGCTTACATCAAATGAAGCTATGATCCTCACAGTTATGGACGTAATTTGAGCAATTGCGCAGAGAAAAAATTCAGGACTTCAACGGGGTTTGAACCCGTGACCTCGCGATGCCGGTGCGACGCTCTAACCAACTGAGCTATGAAGCCACTGATGTTGAGAGCTGGTGATTTGTGGGTTCAAATGTTCCCGCGATGAATGAATGACGTGATAAATGAAATGAATCATATATTGAAAACCGCGGATATGAAATCAAATGAAGCTATGATCCTCGCAGATATGGACGCAATTTAATGCTCAGATCAACCAAAACCTTCCGCGTGAACGCCTCCAGGCGTCTTGCTCCATTCAGCTGACACTTACCAAAGACAAATCTGGTACACAAAGCCCACACGTCTCCCAAAGTGAGAAATCATGCCCTTCCCCCTTTAAAACAAAACTCCCTTTCACTGGAAGACAAGACCAAACAATCTGTCTGTCCTCTCTGCGCCCAAGAGATGAATAGTAGCGACCATTACACTGTAGTACGAGTACGAATTTTCCCCTGAGCACGCGTATTAGGTTTGGAGGCAATCTCGTTCCCAGAGCCCGCTTTTCTTTTGGTCAGCACCAAGAACAAGGCCTCTGGCCACAGCCAATTAATGCACAGTCGTAGCGAAGGTCCATTTCTGTACTGACCAAAAGAAAAGCGGGCTCTGGGAACGAGATTGGTTTGGAGATCGAAATTTTTCCAAGTGCGCATGTTCAGAAAATCAAAGAGAAACTCGTACGCGTACTCCAATCTCAAGGTCGCTATTAACGCTAAGGTCGGGAACACTGTCAACATCTGACCTTTCCAGGATTAGCTGATGACAATTTCTCTAAGGACTGTGCGAGATATATTTTGGCATCGGGTACAGTCCCAGAGAACGGGTCTCTTTCCTTTTTGCCTGCAAAAGCCAGCTGCGAGTAAGCTGTTTGGTAACCTGGAGATGATAGCAAACATAAACGATGTAAACTTTAAAGCCGCATTTTGAAACTGTCGTAAAACATTTGATAAAAGTTAAGCTTTTGCATTATCATATGACCCGTACGGCCCCGCGCGCGCTTTCATTGAAAAACTATTGAGAAAATCCCCGTATGAGGGCCGTACGCGATGGCGCAAGCAGGGCTTATGTCACCTACTCGATTAGTTCTGCGAACTATTTAGGTGTCCCAAACTTTCGCACAATTCATTGTATTTTCGCTATCTGTGTTCCTCTCGTTTTTAGATTATTGTCTTAATATTAATTCTCTGTATATAATATTTGTGTGAGTTTAAATAAAAATTGAGTTGACTTGACTTTTTCCCCGGACCCCCTCAATTACTGGTTACAAAGTCATCCACAACAAACCTGGAGTGTCTTCAATTTCAATGAAATGCTCATCATCTGGAATGGAGTCATCTTCAGGAAGTTCAAACAACCCAATCAGTGCTTGTAACAATGGCACCCTGTGATTAAGAGACACATAACAAAAATCATTTTATCCTTATCATAAATAGTAACTCAACTGTATTAACATCCTTTTCTCAACTCTTTCATTGCCCGTTCCCGAGTTAAAAAAAAAGAAGGAACGGTCACTGGTTTACACACTGTTCAAATTACAAAATATTGAAGTGTTATCCCCACCACCAGAAAGACCGACTCCAACGGTTCGAATCCCGTTGGAGTCACTTGAATTTTTCAAGTGCATACATGAGACAATTGTTAAATTGTTCAGAAAGTGTGAGGGTCATTTCTTCAGTTCATTTCTAACCCGCACTTCATAGTCATTTCTTTCAAAAATAAGTATGTTAACCAAGTCTGGGCAGGTAATCACTAGACTGTGGGCCGTCAAAGGGTGCAAAAATTATGTACAAAAAAGAAAATAGCATCCCTTAAATCCAGTCTCTAATTTTTCTTACTTTAATCTTACTTTATTTAACATCCAAAATGGATAGAACAACATGAAATCAATTTCAACCCGCAGAACATCATGGAAAGTTTAGTAGCCTCAGTGCAAAAACCAAATGAAATGTCTGAACCCACTATTTGCTATGCAAATCAAAAACGGGTACATTTTGACTGCTGTATCCAGTTCTTTTATACCGTTCTTAAGCTAACCTTAGCTTTTGGATATGAATCACCTATATGCTGACTTTAATTGACATGTTAATTATTGTATTCATAAAGCCCTCCTTTTTGGAAGGGAAGGGTGGGGAAGGAACAGTGTTTTGGGTGAATAATTGAGTATCTTACCAAAGGTTGTCATATGTTTTCATATATGCAGGGCAGTCAGTGAGTAATTTTATTATTCCAACAGCACAAATCCTTCTCTCTGTTGGTCCAGAAACCTATAACACAAAGCATATCTGAACCTCAGCTACAGAATTCAAACTCCTGCCACACTTATTCAATTTCCTGACCTTTTGAGAGTGCAACTGCCGTCTGCCGTGACTACGAATATGCTGGCTTGATAAACAAACTAAGAATATCACCTTCATTTGTAGACGACCTCGGGCCAATATTCCCCAGTACGGCCCGAGCAAGCTCGGTTAGTAAGCGGCTATGATTGTGTGTGTGACTGTGACAAACTTAAGTGTGTCTCAATCTCGTGATCACTTCTGCCTTATTGCATCTCACCTTTTGTACATCAGAAATTAAGATTTTTTCCACAAAATTTCCAAAAAGTCTGCAGATAAATAGAAAACAGCAATTAAATTGAACGAACATAAGAATGCTCCCACCCCTTCTCTTTAACACATGTCTAGGACCACCTTCGCAATACTCTGCTTACCAGCTACCAATAGGGAGCTTAAGCAAAGGCGTTTTTTGAACGACGTACATCAGCTGGAAGTGTACGTTTCGTATTCTTGGTCCATGGTTTATCCCAAATTTTCCCCTTGATTTAAATAATGGTTGAAAACTGTGTCCCGTCATTTAATTGAGTATGTTATTGGTAGGCGTCCATAAAAAAAAACTATAATAACTAGTGCAAAAACAATAATGAAAATGACACCATACAGAAACAACTTGGCATTGGCATTTTTTGGGTTCACCTCGGTGTAAGAACCTAACACGTTTTTCTCTGTTTAGTTACGTTTAGCTTTCTTCAGTTTCTTGTTCTAACTCCATTGTCATTCTGTTTAATGTCACCATTGAGTTTCACAGGTTCCTAAACTGAGGACGGAGAGTTGTCTAATGCGAAGAGGGAGAGGATGAGCCCAAATAACTAATACCAAAAATAAGCCATCTCTTACCCCGGTTGAATGGAGTCTACATTGTCCATAAGGGCACTTCCACCATTCTTGGCCGAATACAGACAGAAGAACACCAGCAAACCTATTATGAAAAGCTTACATTAGGTCACTGATAACCCAAACAACATAGTCAGATTACTGAAGAGGTCACCTAAATATACTGAGTATAGCTTTCCAACACCCGATAAATGTTGAGATCCCTATTTGAACAGAAATCAACTATCTAAATACAAAAAAAACAAAAACAAAAACAAACCAAAACAACAACAACAACAAAAAACTAAGAAGAAGAAGAAGGAGGAGGAGGAGGAGGCAAGTCCAAAAATTAGCGGAAAAATTCCAGAATTCACTGGAAAAACTCACATGGTACAGAAATTTCCCAGAAAATCTGTTCAAAAAATTTCGAGGTACCTCTAGAGGTACCCATCTTCCAATTTGGAATGGGTGGTCGGAAAACCCTTTACAATTTTAGGAATGTTCCATTTCCAAGCCCTTTTGTGGACCTTACAGCGGTTTCACGTTTGAAAGCGGAATTGTAATTTAATGGTAAGTTCAATTTCGTCTGGTTGATCAGTTCAGTTCAGTTCAGTTTATTTTGCCAAAAAAAAATATATATATATAGATAAATAAATACACAAATAATGAAATTTGAAATAAAAATGGCGAGGAAGCTCATAAAGAAACCACTGGGCTCATGAGCTATGAGCTCCCTCAAAATGAAACAGAATAGATAGGCAATGTCGAATGCGAAAAAAAAAAATAAATAAATTAAGAAATTATACAAATTACAACAGTTAGAATCATCTTGAGTTGTGTTAGTTTTTTGTTGTTGTTGTTTTGGTTTGTTTTTGCTTTTTTTGTAGTTAGATAGTTGATTTCTGTTCAACTTGTTGCCTACACAAAAACACTGAAAATCGTATTTGAAGCATATTTATATATAAAAAGCAGCGACATTGATCGGTATTATTAATATTTTGGCAAATCGCTTACCATATACAACAATCTCCCCAATTTTACAACAAATGGTGAGCAGCCACAAGTTCTACACGGTTGATCTACAGGTAAATCATTTGAAACCCAGACATAGCCCTTATATAAATTCAAACAACTTGCAGAAAATATGAACTACTATTTTACCTTTCACAAATTTTGTAGTTTTTGAACTTTGTAACCTTTGAAATAATATTATGAAGATGGATTTAACGTGAACCGAAAATGCTGACCTGCAGACATGAAATAAATAAAATTAATATACTTAAACTGGTCAAGAAAACAAGCCAAACAAAAGCAAAGCAATCAAGCAAACACATCAAGAAAAGGTAAGTGACATTAACTTTTCTTGCACAAACAAATTAACAAGAAATAAGTATTATCGCCTCAGTGAGATATCAATGACTTACGGTTCGAAATGCTCAACCATACTTCCCAAAAGGTAAAATCCTTCATGGTCATTGCTCTTAGAGGCAATCAGTTTTTGAAAAACACCAAGGAGCCCCATCTGTTTTAGAGCAAAGTAACAACACACAGTTGTAAAGTGAAGTAAGGGATACACTTCAGAGACAGTTGTAAGATAGAAAGACAACCTTCTGAAAAAATAATTCCCACATACATGTAGGGTTTACTTATTGAGTTCAATCATTACCTCTTCCTTTGTGCCAACAATGACTTTGCCCGCCTTTTCAATGTAAGCTTGAAGTAGTCGCACCAAGGGAGGTATATTTCCTACATAAGAGTATCACTTCATTCAAATGTGACATTTGCAAGTCTAGGTATAACCACAGTTAAAACTCATAGAGAATATATGAAAGGTCATTTATCTTTTTCTCAGTGCATGAGCGGGCAGAACTCAACAAATCCTGCAATCTGATTGGTTCCTGGAGCGGGCGGAATTTTCTCATCCGGCCCGCTCATGGCAGGCAGAATTGTTTGCATGCTTACAGCCCTAAAATGTTCAGGTTTTCTGCACGCCTTTTGTTGTGTTTTAGAAAAAAATAATGTTATTCACCAGCCTTGGTCGGTCCATACTGGGAAAAACTGTGCCCTCTGTCTTGAGTACCGCCCTCGGCCTGCAGCTTCGGGTGGTATCCACAACCTCGGGCACAGTTTATCCCAATATGGACCTCCCGGCTGGTGAATAACCCCTATAAATTGCACTGGGATATGAAACGTTACTAAGGATGTTGATGTGATCATCACAGTGAGGTAAGCAACTTTTAGTTTTTAAAAACAGTTGCAGAAAAGCCTGCCTGGCTAAAATTATAAACATTAGATTGTACCATTTCTTTCCCAGAGGACAGGCATAAGCAGGAGAGGAAATAGTTCCATGTAAGGAGAAGGAATTTCCTCCTGACGAATCTCCAGCAAAAGTGACAGCACTTGGAAAACGTATGGTAGGAACTCTGGAATTAAACAAAAATATTAATTATAGCACATCAGCGTGACTCTTTAGCACTTTGATATTAATAATAAATACTAATTAAATGATGATAATGATAGACATATAGCACAATCACCATTCACCTCAAACAATATTATTAGTGGATAAAATACCCACCAGTCACATCATTGGAAAGAATCCATTGAATCACAGGGAATAATGTTGTCTCAAATTCCGTAACCAAGGCAGCATTTTCCTTGCACAATGTCCTGATAAATGAAACGTTTACCTTACAATGCAGTTTTTGTGACAGATATTCTTTGGGTGTTTGTGTATGTATGTGTGTGTGCTGGGGAGAAGTGCCTTTCTCCTAACCAATCATTGTAGGCAACTTAAATATAATCAACACTTGCACTCACTAACATCAGAAAGAAAGACTTGACTTCTCTTATTGAGGGCACGTGTATCAACTGTAGTTTATGCATCACTTAACCACATTTGCAATGGAGTTTCAATAATTATAAAATTGTGAATATTTTAAATATTAGAGTTTCTTTGAACCAAGTGATATGAAATTGGTGAATAGTTTAGATTTTAGATTTGTATAAACTTTCCTTAAAATGATTAAATTTTAAAATAGCTTTTTAATGCTCATATCATTCATATTTTAACTTTTATTTTGTATTTGGAATGTTCTTTTAGTGTCCACAATTAGCTTATATTCCGCTAAATACCCTGACACTTTTTTTTAAACACTGACACTTTTTTTTAAACACATTTGGAAGGTGTTTGCTGGCTTCAGGATCTTGAAATGTTTGAGGATTTTATTCATGCCAAAGCGGCTCTCTAGAAAGCTGTCTGCTTGTAATTTTCTTTTTTTAACAAATAATTAGGATAGTACACGCTCTCTCATTGGCCAATAGCTGTGTTTAGATGAGAGTATGTAAACACAGTTGTGACATCACATGAATTTCGATTGGTTATGTGTTGTCAAGTGTGCGTTTTGATTGGCTGGTAGGAAATTCGCGTGTATCAAGAAAATCTGTTTCAATCAAGAAGTAAAAAACCCCAGCATTTTCCTTCATTTGTCGAATCATTTCTGAGAAATATTGTATAAAAGCAACAGAGGACTTTTTTTCTATGTTTACATAGCCTCATCTAAACTCATCTAAACTCGACTGCGTCTCGGGTTTGCATAACTGTCGAAAATTCTCCCAACCCTTCAAGTGTTTAGATGAAGCTATGTAAACACGGACAAAATCCTCCACTGCTTAATTGTAGCAGTTAAGTTTAAATATGTTGATCGCTCTTCACAACTCACACACATTATTTCAAAAAAAAGTAGAAAGCTCAGAAATTGAAGTAGCCAGTATAAGTGGCAGCTACTGAATTAGTGACTTTTGAAAAGAGCTTTAGAACAGGCTTACTCTAGCCTCTTATTTTCAGTGTCAAGAATTTCCCATACATGTAACTGTATGCGTGGTTAGCCAGGCTATGCATAGCACAGTCAACTGAATCTCGTTTGCAACAAATCATTTGCATAATGTAACTTACTGGTAAAAACTTTCTCAAACATTACATTTATGACACAAACCTGATAGCACAGCAAATTGCTTCAAAAAGATAGTGGTTAAACTGAGGTTTGCTTGGGTTCTGCAATGAATAGGTAAATAAAATACACTCCCTATAAAGATTTGCCTTTAGTTGAAAAACAAAGATTTAGTTGGACCTTGTTAAAGTTTTCTTACGGCTGATCAACCAAGAGTACTTTCTTCCTTGTCTCATTACAAAAGAACATCATGACATGGCATAGTAAATGATACCTTACAAAAAGAAAATACTTACTTTGCTTACAAGCATAAGTTTTGATGCCAAGTTAGTGATCAGTACTCCAACGTAAGGTAGCAGAACTTCCTTTAACAGACTAAATGATCTCATAATGGCTGAAAAATAGTCAAAAAGAGTGGGAATATAGGAGTAAAAATGTTAAGCTAATCAGGGCTCAAAGTTTACTTTTTGCTTTGGGAGCACTTGTGCGACCAGGTGTGAATTTTTAGGCGCACTGCCGAAATTTTAAGCGCAGAGTTAAAAATTTAAGGCGCACAGCTTCAAATACTTGGAGCACCTACTCCACAGAATACTTAATTAACGCTCCAAAAAGAGCGACTCAGGCTTCGTGTTGCAATATTGGCCTATTCCAGCAGTATTGAACACAACGAAAGCAAATGAAAGAATCATGATATTTCACAACTTTTATTATTTGGTTCTTGGTTGTGTTATATCTATGTTAAATTTATATTTATCAATTGGAGTACGTTAGTATGCTCAGGTGAGTAAGCACTAGAGAAGTCGCACTGTATTTTGGCTTTTAAGGCGCGGTGGTGCGACCGCACATGATTTTTTAGGCGCACAGCCAAAATTCTAGTCACATATGCGACCAGTTGGTCGTCAACTTTGAGCCCTGCTTAGTAGTAACAGGTTCAGTTCATTGTGATCTCCACTTAGTGCACAGATTTAATAATGCAGAACTTAATTTCACAATAAGCTGCATTAATGATTATTGTAGTAGGAAAAATCCATTGTAACTTTCACTGTAATCAACCCCAGTTTGAAGCAATTGGCACACAAAGGTGCCTTCCCTGCTAGCAGAGGCCTCTTTTCTTTTCTAGGCCATAGGCCTGGGAAAGAAGATCGAGAAAGAGCAAGATGTACACACCATACTCTGCCATACCTTTCATAACATATTCATTCTCTTGAGATCCTGGAACTTCAAGCAAATTAAACAGATTGGACAGCATGGTTTGCAAAAATGGCTCCACCTCTGTCTTGCTGATCCTGTTAACGGCAAAACATTAAAACAATTTTGGTCTTGATAACATCAAGCAACCAATATTATTCTTTACTGTGTAACACTGTAAAAGGTTTGGACAAATATACAACATATCTAGCTACTCACCATATACCATGAATTTAGCTGGACTATGTTAAAAGAAAGCATTTCATAGCTGTGCATGATTCAGTTCATAGCTCAATGCTTAATTATCAGTGTCGATTGTAAGAACCAATGCAGTTCATTATGTGGAAGAAGAAGAAATAGCAAAGAAATCAAGAACACTTACGGTGTGCCACCTCCTGGACTCTTCAGGGTAAAAAGCTTCTCCAGGCAGTTTGCAGCATAACTGTGCACCACGTGACTCTTGGCTGAAAGGTGTTGAACAAGTAATGGCAGACAAGCAACTAGCATGTCACGGGATAGCTGATGATCAAAGAACAAAAAAAAAGGAAGAGAAGTGCAGCACTGTTGCAAGCAGCCCTTAATCAGGGTTCATAAACATTTTTGTATGCAGAATTCAAGACATTTTCTTGAAAACTTTTTTTCCAAACAATGGCATGTGCAATTTTGAAATCAGAGATTCCACAACTGAATTTTTGGCTATTAAAAATTCAAAGGTTTGTGGATATTTCCCTGCACATGTGACAAAATGTCACTCGGCAAAAGAGCAGTTTTTCTTTCAAACTTCACTTTTCTTTTGTGAACTTTAGATCTCCCTAGCTTGCACATTTCAAGACCATTTTCAAAATTCAAGGCCATGTACCAGCCCTGAATCTTTTACGTCAAGAAAAATCCAGTTGGTGTTGGAAAAAGTGGATTGCAGCTTACCATATTTCTGAAAATGATGAGATACTTTATTGAGTCAGCCTTCAATACCGGATGCTCATTAACTGGAAGAAAAAAAGTCACACTGGAGAATGATCATCAATTCTCTCACCAAAAATTTTGCAGTTTGTTGCCAACTGGCTGGTCCGTTGAAGCAAAAGGCTAACTTACCATCCTTTATCTGCAATTCAGGCAAAATGTTCTCAGTAAAAAAGCTTTGTAAATTTACAAGTTCACTTGCTTGTGTTGTTCCATGCTAAAAAAGAAAAACAAATATTCAACTTGGACACAAATTGGTGGTCTTCTGCAAGTGTGAGTGAAGCACCCTGAGCTTGTGACGCGGGAGGGTCTATGTGCGGAACCGGCAATTGGGATTTTACTGCTTGAATGACAGTAGTGAGGAATTCCAGGGATGACTGGGCTGCAAGTAGAGCAGCTGAAGACACTGTCAGTGCATTTGATGCTCCACTGCTGCTTGCTGGCAAAATATTTGCCACCATTTTAGGGTCCACATCACACAGTAGCATTGCTTAACTTTTTCAAGTCATCCTTGTGAAGACTCGACAGAGATTGCTCAATGAACCTGCATATCCACACACATGCAATAAATTAACCACCTCTGCCGACTTGGAGGCGCCCCTGACAAGTCATGTACACCGGAAGGGGGCGGGAGAGAGCTGCTGGCCACATTGGCCTCACAGGTTTAAGCATCTTATTTGGGCTTATAGCATATTTATTTTTTGCCCAGTTTTCCATTTTATGACGCGGATGTTGGCCAATTATGCAGATCCACACTGCTGCATCCTGTTAGGTGCCCCAGAAAATAATTGGAAGAAGGTTTTCCAAAGAAAGATTGAGCCATTCCAAAAACAGAATTGTTTTTGTGCAGGTGGTGTGAGAACCTGAGCACAGGATAGTCTGGAACAGACTAAGGGCGCTTTCCATTTGACAGAACTGACCGGCCAGACCGCAGGCATTTGGAAGGCCAACTCTACAACGCCTTCAAAATAACAAACTTCGAGCACAACATGCACTCCTCTAAAAGAATGTGAGGGATTATCATGCAACTGTTCCTTCAAATTGTTGCATTTTCTTTGCCAACTGACCGGTCTTGCCGGCCGGTTCTGACAAAAGGAAAGCGCCCTAAGTTTACAGGCTGCACTCAAATTTCCTGAGGAATGTGTAATTCAGAGTATCCTGAGCCATATTCTGTTCATTCTGCTCTTGGGAGCAGAGTAAACAGAACAGTATGTACTGTCCAAACTGAAAAAGGGATAGGGCACATTCTGCGCATTACTATTCTTGACTAGTCCTAAAAGAATGCTCCCACAGACATTCAATATTCTGACTGAAAAAGAAAACACCTGCAAACAGATTATACCTGAAGAAGAAAATATGTTATTCACACTATGGGTACAAATTACCTTTGCAGTTTGTTTTTTAGATGCTAGTGATGTAACAAGAAATATGGCTGCATCTTTAGCTCTCCAGTTCTTCTTATTGTCTGCCTGATATTGCTAAAGGAAAATACAAGAACACTATTAAAAGCAATTACATGTATGATTCATAGTTTTATGAGAAGGAAAAGACCACAGCAAAAATTCCATGCCTCTTGAAACACATTCACAAGGCAACATTGTCAAAATGAGTTATCCAATGAACCTCAGAGTAAAACCCCTTGAAGTTTAACTTCTCTGGAAGTCAATGGTACCCGCATGCTGTACATCTTCTGGACGAGCAGAAGTTACCAACACAGACCTCTTTCATAAAAGATGCACTTAATTTCTGTTTTATCTTCATGCTAACCATATCAGTTTCAAGTCAGCCAAAATGTGAACAGAGCACATGTACTTCCAATGCAAAAAAGCTTCATGTTCAGGGTTACCACTCAGCTGAACATAACAATTGCCTGATCTTTCCGCTGACCATATTCTGATACAACACATCCTTGGGTGCCTAAACCAAGTGGCATGCTACAGAAATTCTCTTCCACACTTTTTTATACAATGACATTACATGCAACTTGCTTCATGAGGTGGCCCATAAGCAACCCTACATGCCATACCAGCCCCAAAATAAACTTCCATGGCTATTCACTGACTTTCGAGTAGAATTTTAAATACTTAGTTAATAGTACAGGTGCTGTTTTAAATGGTCTTCACAGATTGATCATGCCAAATTTAGCAAAATGTGAAGGTTTTGTAACATCCATTGCAAACTCATAGAAATACAAATTTGTGTCTTCTTTACACTTGAAAACTGGAATGTCCAGATTATTTTAGAGGTTTTGAAACTAAGAAATGGGACAATTCTGACTAAATCATGATGGTTGGCAGGCATGTGACTTGACTTGATTTCCAGAATTCTGTTACTTTTCAATGAATCTTAACATAATTTGAAGAACATACCGCAAGCATGGCCACGACATGGTGAGAAAATATTTCTATGACACGCTGTTCATGAAATTTACATAATCCACGCACAAGGTCAGAGGCTGCTCGTCGACGAGTGTCCACATCTGAAATTCAGACCCGAAGTTAGCTTAATATGAAATGAAATTAAACAGGATGGTATGAAGTTGGTTAGTATTGTAATCTGGCATGAGATTTCAACTACAGCTGAACGACAGCATAGCACTGACTGTCTAACCTGATCCCTCAATATCTCTCCTGATGTACTCTTCAGGGTTGTCCTCAAACACTTCTTCATCTTCCACTGAAAGATTGAAATGCAGAGATTGTGATTTTTATATCAA
>BLFK01000887.1:47684-62684 GCA_014634185.1 Astreopora myriophthalma
TTCCCTACATGCTCTGATTTTATAGGCAATTCCAAGGATGTATGGTTTAACCCCCCAGCTACCAAAGGACAATGTACTAACATTAATCTTGTAGAACCTGTTCTAACACTTCCTGCCTTAGAAAGAAACCTCTGTATTAACCTTTTGAACAGTGAATGTGCAGTTTGTAGAACTCCATTTATTATGTGAAAATCTCCACTGTTAAACTTAGCCACCAGGTCCTAGAAATGTGGAGGAGAGACAAACTAATGATTATATTAAAAAGCAAACACTACGGGCACATGTACTGTAGGATACCATTTATTGCACCACCACCAACTCAAAACCTCCCAGTTAATAAAAGGTAAAATTTGAGCTGAGAAAGAGGCTCGCCTTGAAGGGACACCTGTTGGGGCCTAAATCAGGGCTCCAATTTACTCTCACAAATCAACATTTAGTGCATCAACAATAGATGAGCTTAGGAGCTGGTGCCTAAGGTTGGTGGAGCTGGGAAGTGATCTGTCAGGGGGGAGGAGGTATCCATGGCAACCACGTGAGTGGCCACCACCAAAATGGAATGGCCAGGAGGCAAGCAAATGCAATGTGACCATGAGGAACTCCCTGCAAAACTCAGGGCCACCGCCAAGCCAGTCTGAGAGGTGACCGCTGACCAGTGTTGCCTCAATTTCAACCTCACCTCAATTTCATTTAGCCACATTAAACACATGTTAATTTTCAATGAAACAGTTGCTAGAATAAAGACCAGGAGAACACACATGAACATGTTTTAGCACAATGAGAAAAACAAACAGAAATTAACCACCAAGTTACAAAAAATGTGAAGTGATGCTTACAAACTTTAAATGTCTCACAAACACACAAACAGGGTGAAATACTCCAAGGTACTCCTCGTTGATGAGATTTTACACACAAACTTTGACACACTTCAAAAAATTGTCATACCGGTAATAAGTTTGTCCATTTGTCAGGAAAATCCTCTCTTCCTATCACACTAACAGCATCACTAAGCTATAATACAAACAAAAACAAAGGAAAAAAAGGAAAAACAAGAAATCAGCAACTTTTAGTTCTTAAAGACCAATCATTGTAATTAAGGCCTGATTAAAAGAACGGTCTGTACCTGTTTCTGCAGTTTTTCAGGACTTCTGAGCATCAGGTCAACAATCTCCCTTTTTACTAAAACAAGCAATGCAAGTCACCTTAATTTCATTGACTTGACAATATATACTTGCATGCACGTATCATTTGTAAGACAATAGAGTGGGCCCCACTGAAAAGTAATAATGTCTAGTCTCAACTGACGATATGATCCTCACACTTGCTGGACAATTTAAGCAATTGTCTCATATGCACTTGAAAAATTCAAGTGACTCCAACGGGATTCGAACCCACGACCTCTGCGATGCCGGTGCAGTGCTCTTACCAACTGAGCTATGAAGCCACACAGTTGAGAGCAGGTCAATTTGTTGGGCTCATGCGTGTTTTCCCGTGAAAGGAATGAATGAATGAATGAAATGATTATGAAGTGCGGGCTAGAAATCAACTGACGATATGATCCTCACACTTGCTGGACAATTTAAGCAATTGTCTCATATGCACTTGAAAAATTCAAGTGACTCCAACGGGAATGTCTAGTCTGTTTCTGAAAGTAATGTCAGTTTTGAACTTTTCATCCATTAATCAGTACTGAGAGTATTCAAACATAGGATATTGATTACTCACTTGTTTCTCTGTCTGTCTCACTGATTTTGCTTGGTTCACCTTCAACCTTTCAAACAAAGCAACTGTGTTAAAGACAATTAAGATCTTAACCCTTTAACACCCGATGGCCACTTTAGAGATTTTACTCTGTCTAACGCCAGATGATTTTACTCGTCACTGGGGTAGCCCTTGGGGCTGAAAGGGTTAAACAAAGAAAGCAAAAGTTGTTTTTGCTCACACCAGAGTCATTAAATTTTCTTTTTTAAAAATGTTTGTTGTCTTTTTCCTAATTTACAGTGTGTAGTATTTTGTTAAAATGTTGTTCCAAGAGATGAGGAGCAAAGTCAAACGGGTCTCAAAACATCAACCACGTTCACAACACATTGCCAGAGAGAGCAGAAAGGACCACAAGGATTTAAAACCTAGGTACAAAGCTTGCAGATGTAATCAATAGTGAGATCCATCCTCAGTCAAACAAGACAGTGCATGCCCAGAGGAAGTTTGTGTATTGCAATAATGCCTCTGTCAACAGATACAAGAAGTACATGTTACTGCAAGCCCAACTGGGGAACCCAGGGACTATGAAACAGCAGTCAAACTATTTAAAAAGAGATTAGTTTTGATGAAGATGTTTGTAATAGTGACTCAGTGGGCACAATAACGAGTGAAAATGCTGCGCAAGTGTGAGCATTATCAGAGGCTGCAAGCTTAATTTCTTGCATGTTTATTCCTTTGAGCTGATAGTTCTGTTTTCTTTTTTGAAAGATCGTACTTATGAGCTGAACCCCCTTGTGAACTGAACGTTTTGCCAGCCTTTTGGAAAGTTCTGAAAAAATTGCTTGGCTTACAGGTGAACAAATACGGTAATTCTATCCAAGAGATTCAGAACATTACAAATATTAACCACTAAGGACAGGGCAGAGTGAGAGTGAAAGCAGTTCCAAGAGATGGTACTGGTATTTGCCTTACAATTCTCCAGTTTCGTTTCACGCTGTTCTTGAATGCAATTGCAGCAGCAACTCTGGTAACTGCATCTGCCGAAGCACTGTCCACAATCCCAAGCAGTAGAACATTATAGCTCTCCTTCCTCTCATTTGATTCAAGGAACTTTTCAGCTTAAGAAAATGCAGAACAAGATGAAGTCATTAACACAGAATGATAATACTAACTTGTGGGATTTTGCCGTACTTTAATTTTAATTTAATGTAACATAATTTATATAGCACTAACTCCACTAATTGACCAAAGCGCTTTACAATTCATAATATTGGGTGGCATTGTGCTTTACATGTATTTATTGCAAATATACATTTCTTTTCCTCTAGCCAACCTTTTTCTTTTCGTTCGCCTGTAACAATGGACAAAGCTGTAGCTTATTTTCTCTCAAGTGGTTACATCAAGCAGAATAAGTAGAATAAACAAGTATGTGCAATGCATGCCAGTCGATAGAGAGTCTTCAAGTAGGTGCGGAAAGATTTCCGCACAGTTCTCTAAATTAATTATACATACATATTCCTACTAACCCTCTTCCAAAAAGAACGAGTGTGAATAGAGTTTTGCTAGGAATATGCATGCATAATGAAGTAGGTTGCTCCAAATCTTGCCGTAGATGCTCTGGAGTGGGGAATTTGACTCTAGCTTCCATGAGGCCTTCCAAGGGGTTTTGCCGACAGGCAACATGACCTTAAAATGTGGCGACAATCTTTTTCCAAAACACCGACAACCAACAGGACTGACAGAAAAGGGGCAACATTTTGTTACATCAGCAGCAATGAAATACGACAGCAACACCGTCCGTAACAAAACTGGTGATAGGCTGGCTCTAGAACAAGCGACAAAATGACACCAGAACCCCCCTTGGAAGGCTTCTTCCATGATAATGTCAAATTCCCCTGGGTTACCCCCCCCCCCCAACCCTAGGGCTTAACATTGATAGGTGCATGAGGGTGCCATAAACCAACAGCATACAAAATAATCTTATTAAACAAATTGCAAATGTGAGAAGTATACTAGGCAATTGGCACGATCATGAGGAATTGCCTAATAAGTAGTGGTGCTCCGGTCTAGCGATATCGCGAGAATCACATTTTTTCCATTCGATCCGCCCAACCCAAGCAAAGAACGGTAATTTCAGGAATAGATAGCTTTTTGGGTTTTGCTGCAAGCTTACCAAAAGTTCCTGTTCGTTCTGAATACAGTTTCATCATTTTAGATGTACTTTAATAATTATTGTATGTAGGCAAATGGTCTTTCCTCTAAGTAAGCTTACGTACACGTTCTCGTTGTTTCATGGATCGATTTAAGTCACACTTCATTACCTTGCAAACTACACTTTATACCGCGCAGCGACAGTACATGTACGTAGAATTTAATTTAACCATGATGACACGAATAAAGCAGCTAACCACATTAAAGCTTACCTTGTTTTCGGACGTTTGCTTCCGACGACAAAGTATTTTTCAATATGACTACCATTGCATTCGCGTCCAAGTCCGACATCTTGAAGATGTTAAGGAGAGACCAAACTTCAACTAACAGTATTTGTATACACAGGAGACCTTTCAGAAACACCGTTCCACAAATCGCGGAAAAATTGAACGTTTTGAAATCTACTCCAAGTTTGAACTCGAAATGTCACATGGTCCACATGTTTCGTTCCCAGTTTACTAGGTATCTGCCACCTCGAGCCCAGTCCATCTGTCTTGATAAGTTGGCTATCTGCATCGGCAGAGACCAAGAAAAACCATGGCTGCTTCAAAAGTAACTTGACTGACTTCAAGGCAAGAACAACAACAATCTTAGCTGTCATCAATGTTTCCTCAATCTAGCTCCCCCCCCCTCCCAACTAGGAGGCAGGGGCGCGCCGTCCTTTGGGGTAAGGAGTGCGGAGACGGCTGACCCAATAAAAGGTTACTGGAAATTTAAGCTATTTCACATGATTGCCGCGTGCATGGGAATCATGTCTGTGATTTGGTTTATAAGTCGGGTTTCCTTTGAATTGACCACTTTTGTCGTTGACTTGGTGACTTCATCTTTCGGTTTCTCAAATTGCATTTTTTTTTTTGTTTTGTTTTGTTTTGTTCTGTTTATTTTTCTAGACAAAATAATTTACTACGAGAGAAACGAGGAAGCGCGGAAGTGGGGGATGGACTCGCATTTGAAAGGGCGGGGATGCTCGTCGGAAATTATGAATTAAACCCTAAAGGAGACCAATCTGGGCGTGCCCCAAGCTTTTTTTACCCCTAAATACACAGGCAAATAAAAAATTCAGTGACTTTGAAAACATGACCACTTTTGCCTACAGGGCTGTTTAGTGAGATCCCGAGACCTCAATCTTCAGGGATTTAATTTCTGTTGCTCTGAAACACATGTACATAAGTTCTGCGGCTATTTTCATACCAGACAAATGCATGCTAACTATTTTCTGCACTCCAACATCTTTTGTCTTCCCGCTCTATTAATGTATCGAGCACTTAAACCTGGCTTTCATCACCGCGGAGATTTTGTTTATATTAAATATATTTACTTTTACATTTCCTAACGTGCAACCCTAATCGAGACCTTCACGGCTAAATAAAATGGTGGTTTTCCCGGAACACCCTTAGTGAGACCAAAATCCGACATTTACAGCCCTAAGCGAGAGGCCGAGCATCATCACCCCTTTCATATAAGAGTTCCCACGCCCACCCCCCTTCCACGTAAGTTTCTCGTTGTACACAAATTAAAGCATATAACCCAGATGTTTATCTCCGGACTTCTCCTAGCCTGCGTAGCAAGCGTTCCGTACGAGCGAAGATTTCCGTATTCTGGTCGCGGGAAAATTGCAGGCTAGATTTCTCTGGTTTTCTCACGTTGTCTTGCCAGAATCCCGTATTCCAAAAATAATCTGTTTGGGACCCTATCTGTTCTGTGCGAATGCGAATAAGTTTATCATGTTTCATCATTAATGCTTTTGCCTCTGGCGATATTTCGATGAGTTAATGGGAGAGAAAGGAAAACCAAGAGGAGAGGTTCTATTAACAGACTGTACATGGGGCTGTGCCAGTGAGGGGCCGAACTCTGAATTTCTGTTTAAACTAAGTGGAAAGAAGGATCGTGCTCGTTCAAGAGGAGACCCTTTGTCAATGTTGATAGTGGTGATAGTCAATGTTGATGGTGTACCCTTGAGAAAGATGATATGCTAATAGACCACTTTACAGTCGGTGCTCAGTTATTAGTTGAATAAAAGCTAGGCTGGAGTTGACCAAAAATGAACTGAAAAGGAAATCAAGCAATGGTTGATCACCTTTTTACTTCAGATAGTGTTTGTATCTTAGTCCTACCTAAAATTTGGTATAAACCAAAAGAGGTTAAGAAGCTAACCCACAAAGCGTGAACCCTTCCTGAAAATATATGTATTAGCACAGGCATCCCAAGGACAACATTGTAAGGTGTCCAATAAATGTTTGGGTTGGGATGCCTGTCGGATCGGTAGATTTCCGTTGCTCATTGGGTAAGTTGGCACAAAATTCAAATCTTCATAGATCAGTTTAATTCCAATACTTGTTGGTGTGGTTTACAGATAAGTTATGACTTAAAATACATTATAAAGAAAGACAACCAATTAGTTCATCCTGGGAAATGCCTCCTTGGTTTATTTCTGTACCTGAAAGAGAATAAAAATAACTGTCTATTTGCTTTCTTTTCACTAAACAATTTCTTTAGCATAGGTTTAAGTAAGAGAAAAGGTTGACCATGAAAGTAGCCTCTTGTGCAGACTTTCTTTTGGCTCAAAAGATTGCGTGACAAGCCTGAAGAATGTCTGTGTGGGACGCTATTATTATGGATGTCCAAGCATACCCTCTACTTGATTCATCTTAGTATCAAGAATGGCATCAATAGCAGAACAAGATCATACACACAGAGGGAAACCAACAATGCAGGGTTTGTATTAGAAGCCAGGACCCGGGTACTGGCAACCGTCTACTTTAATGGGAGTACCCGGCTTCTTTTAAGTGCGAATTTCAATAATATCAGCATCAAGTCACATGGGGTACCTGGCTACTCAACACCCTTCTACCTTAAAAGTTAATGAAAACCCTGACAATGACGGGATAACAAAATAAACAACTTACTGTACACGTACATGCTAACAGCATCTGAAGTTAATTTCACTCTTCCTTCCTCTTGGGATTGTTCACTGCTACAAAGTGGTACAAGACAACAAGAAGAAATAGTGAAACCCCCAGGATGTTTGCAAATGCAGCAAGTTGGACATCGGTGATCATATCTGTAAATAAGATGAAAGCAATAATTAATACAAACTAATGCCCTCAAAAAGGCTCAGAACAGACCGAATTCACAAATGGCACCTAATAAATATTCTTTTCTCTTTCTGCTCATTTTTCTCACTAGCCTCCATAGAATGTAAATAATTTTTGCTTTAAAATAAGGCTAGTGAGTAAAATTAGCATAAAGATAAAAGAATAATTTTGTTTGCCCCCAATTATGAATTCAGTCCATAAAACTAGTTTTTCCTTCAATAAAATGATCCTTTACCACTGCATTCTACAGTCCACCTCTACAACTGATTCTTTGAGGGAAATTAAGATCTGATCTGGGCGACTGCAGTAGATTAGGTACTGTTCATTAACTATATAACTAGGGGTGGGCTGGGTGAAAAAAAAACTCACTGCCATGCATTGGATTATAAATCTTGAAAACATTTGGTTGTTTTTGAATGACATGGTATGTATAACACTCCAAACTGTTGGCCAAGAGTTTTGCAACTAGGCCTGGCTTTATACCAACTGAAGGGAACAAAATAGTGGCTTGTATACATGTACCTAGTATTAAAGGACTGAACACTTCAAAAGTGATAATTTTTGTCCTTTCAGAGGCATTTTGCTCTTGCATATTTTCCACGTTCCCAACAAAATGAAAGAGGTCCTCTTATCAGACAAAAAATGATTCAGAGCTTGGGGAGCAGGGTTGGGGTAGGGTTGAGAGCGCTTGCATTCCACCAACGTTTCCTGGATTCGATTTCCAGACAAACACATCATAATTATGTGGGTTGAGTACCCTGCTCGAAACGTTTTTCACTGGGTGCTCTAAAACCAACACTTGATTAGACCAGACTTGATTGGATTGAATTTCTAGTCTTTCCGATTAGTACAGCACCTGTGCTTGGCTATGTAAGCTCAAGACTTAAAGTTATTGCAGTAGACAAAGGACCCCGTTTCCTAATCCAGCAGATGACGTCATTACAGTTAGTTTATAGCCATGAGAAATTGAGATTCTAAGGATATCCTACTCGTCCTGCACTTTTTGGAACAACCACTGTTCAACCATACCGGTTTCTTAGTGCAAAACCACCAATGTTGCTTCTACATATAGCAAAGGATTCTGAGCAGACTGTTTCATAGGTCACTCTTACAAGTTGTGCAGTCTCTTCTTGCGATTATTTTATGTTAACTACAGTCAAACCAGGTGAAGCATAATCCCCAGATTCTATTGATAAATTTGATGACATAAATAGTTTTATTTGTGAGAAATGCAGGATTTCGTTACGAGCCACTGTTGAAACTGCTTCATCTTGAGCAGCTATAATAAACTACAGTAAATGTGGCCAATTCGAAACTTAATTTAATTGCTGTTATGAATGTTGAGCTTTAGATTTATGGTTTCAAATTAGTTTTATTCTATATTACTTTAAATAGCTGCTTGACTTATCAATGTAACACCGCTTTGCTGACAAAGTTAAACCGAAAATATTGAAATAAGCCTTTCAATAATGTACGCTTGACGTGGTTTGACTGCAACATCATGTTTATTGGGTTGTAAATATTTAAAGAGCGTATGCAAAGAATTAATTTCAGGCAGTTTGTACGTTGGAAATCAGTACTAGAAGGGCTCCCAAAAAACAAAGTGCCGATATTGTAGTTTCCTTGCAGTGTCAAATCATACTAAATGCTTACAAACAAATGGACCAGTTCCCCGCAAAAGAAACAAACAAAATGCGCACCCCCCAACCCAATGTAAAAAGAAAAAGAAATACCCACACCCTGTAATGCATCATTACTTCTAGTAATTATTACTAGAGCTCTCCACTGCTTGCTTCATTTACTTTTCAGAACAGAACTTGTTGAAAAGAGGACAGCATGCTTGCATCCTTTTCATACAAGCCCTATTTCCTGGGCAGGCTCAGTTTCCACAACCTCACCTCATCACTAGAACTTTTGTAAAGATTTCAATGTGTTCATCTGATAGGGGGTGGCCCAGTTGAAGAGAAACTGATTTCCGAGGGTGAGAATGGAAAACTTCCCATGCGATGACTTCGCCCTGGATGAATTTTTTTTTTTTCAGCCACACATCTCATGAGTATTTTCAGTTCCTTGGACAGCCTTGGGCATCTCAGTAACCAGGCTCAAATCTCCCATTTGAACATTAGACAAAATTCATCCCTGTTAAGCTCACATGGAAGTAACTATCCCTGCGGAATACCCGGCCACTTCTGATCACTATTGTCTTGTCGTGGTGTCATTGTTTTAAGAACAGAACAGATAACAATGCAAATAAGTGCTCACATGCACATAAGTGGCCGTGCAGTTAGTAAGAGGCTTTTAAGACTGTGTACATTTTGGTGCAAAGCAAAGATCCACAAAGATCAAAGCAGCTTAAGCTTAACTGCGGAATACCCCGCCACGGATTTGAATAAGAATAGCCTCTATTGTATTCTGACTCGTTCTTAAAAGAACGCCGCTAAATTCTAACAATAGTGGCGGGGTATTCAGTAGTTACTCCGCAGCTTATTTCATAAAAGGAGCCTTCGCCGATACAAAGAAGTTTCGCTATTCCACGCATTTAACGAACGTACAAAAATATTTCTTGCCTCCATGACAACATTAGCAGGAGAACTAGGTGACTCAATAAGAAGCCAATACAGAACAATAACTGACTGAGTAACTTACTTCTTCTACGGGTTCCTGGGGTATAATCACAACTTCAAGAACTCCTCTTTGATCAACCACGAGCAGGCTGACACGAAACAACCGGCGATAGGGACTGGGATAGAGTGGCGCAAGGGTCGCCGGGAGGGTTGTATTGGCCTTCTTGAAAATGGCGGCTCCCGTGAAGCTTCGCCAACTCTTAATGAACATTGTAGCGAACACAAAGACGACAGCAAAGTTTGATCGTGTAGCCAAAGAGGTAAACAGAGAAATAAACTCTGGTATATTTTTTGGCTTTACGTCAATTTTACCAGAATGTTTTCTGCCATATTTTAACGTTAGCTCGCTAGCCGGCCAGCGAACATGAACATCCAGTCTTACTGAGTTTTGTAGCGCTTATGACAGTAAAAGGAAACAAAGATTTCCGTACAGCTCCCTTCATTAATTATACGTGCATTTTCCCACTAATTCTCTTCCAAAAAGAACAAGCGTGAATAGAGTTTTGCAAGGAATATGCATGCCTAATGAAGTAGGGACCTGTACGGAAATCTTGCCTAGTAAAAACTTGTCATCGTTATCAGGGAAAATAAGGTCTACATAATAAGTTTCTATCACTAAATCGAAAGGGAGGGGACACGTGTTAACTTGACATCTCTTTTGTAGCTATATTTGTAAAAGTACGCATGTGGTGTTTTTTTCCTGTTTCATATCCGCCCACTTTCTAGAATTGTGGGGAACACCTTTATTTTTTCCTTTATTAGATCGAGCTCCTGTCATATGAGGAAGGCAAGGCGTCATTTAAGATGAAAGTTGAGGAAGGCCATCTTAATCGTTTAGGAACCCTGCATGGAGGGATGACAGCTACTCTAATTGACATGATAACAACAGTTGCTCTCTTCACTAAGCCTCCACATCTACCTGGTGTCAGTGTTGATATGAGCATAAACTACCTGAGACCTGCCAAGACAGGGGATGAGATAATTATAAATGCAGAGGTTGTGAAGATGGGTCAGACACTGGCTTTTACTTCAGCTGAATTGCTACACAAAGATGGAAAAATAATAGCAAAGGGGAGCCACACAAAATACATGACATAAGGTGCTCCACCAGTGAAGAGGCCCTCCAAGGGGGGGTTCTGATGAGCTTTGTTGCCTTGTTGTTTAAAAGGCCATTTTTTACATGGAGGTGGGCCACCACCGCCAATGACAAGACTCCGCAAATACTGTAGCTGGTGCATGGTTCAGCTCATTTGAGGAAATGCCTGACATAAAGGAGAAATGTGGAGAAATTCAGGGGAGACAGAGCAATGCTGTCTTAAGTTGTAAAATAAAAGTTTGAGAGGGATTGAATGGGAAACAAACTTACAAATAAACCCTCGCTTTGCAGGTTACCCAGCTTGTGCCATGTTTTTTTTATTCATTTCACATGCAAAAAGTTGAACTTGGATGTTGTGTCAGGATCTTTCTGGTGATAGGACCTTCTTAGCAAAGAGAATGGAGGAATATTCTAGCATCATTTAAACTGACTTTGCTTGGAACACCCTATCATTTGTTATAAACAAACAAACATTGCGATGGTCAGGCATCCAGCTCTTTTTTTTTTTCCAAATACTACCCTAACCAAAGTCTCGATGTGAACCAGACAAAACAGTGTTTCACCTCCTAGGATCTTCCTTCCTCCATGTAAACAGCCCTAAGTGACTTCAGACACCTTAATGTATCCCAAAGCTCATTAGTCATAGGCCTTATTCCAAAATGACCACCATTTTAGTACTCTTTTGTTTTTATTCAAATTACCCTTGTTGCCACGTCTTTAACAAAAGAATATTAAAATAGCACCCATTTTGGAATAAGGTGTATTCCCAAAAAAATAGAGAAAAATAGAGCTCCAGTACATCAATAATAAGCCATTTCCTAGTCCCCTTTTTCAAAGCAAGTCTAAGTGCAGTTTAACACCAGACTTCTGAGCAGGTTAAACACCAGACTTCTGTGCAGGAAACCCTAGACATACATACATGGTGCCTTTATTATAACATCTGCAAATGGTTAGACTTTCTAGACTTTCTTCTCGCAACATGTTACCATACTTGATTCTGTGGGACATTAAAGAACTACTAGGGACATGATGAACCCTGGCTGTAAGTACCCCTAGTGTCTGGTCTGTGAAAGGGAACACCACCACCTTAGTGGGGTAAAACTTGATTAAAAGGGTTTCAATTTTGGACAAAGAACAACACAAAAGTGAAAATATAATCTGTTTATTGAGCAGATCTTCAAGTAACTGAAAGTTCACTATTAATTTTTCACTGTGAATTCTAGAAAATAAAACTGGCTTCTGTGCTAACTGCTCTGTACATTAGAGCATGAAGTGACAGCCTTGGGACACAAACTTGAAGAACTTCAGCTAGTTTAGAGGAAAACGTTTGTCCACCACCATTCCAAACCCTTTCAGATAAAGCAAAGTGAACTGTATACACCTGCTATGTTCGTTTTTGAAATCTGCATTACAACACAATGTTGTGTTCATCTGCATTTTTTTTTCAGTGTTGACAATATTACTAACAAATTTCTAGCCTACTACACTGCTGGTATACCCCTACACTTTGACATAGGCTTCAAGTTACCAGTTCAGCTGAACACAGGCTACAAAAAATGTTATTACTTGGCTGAGTAACAATTTGGCAGAGCTTTTAATAGACCTCTTTAGCTTGTACATATTGTTTTCCCAATTCAGACCACATGATATTCTCAAGGGATTTTTGCTTTTGTATTTTCAAAAATTATGCATACATATGCATGTGCATAAAAAGAAATTTGAAAGAAATTGTTCCCTAGAGTATCATCACTGAAATGGGAAAACAAACTGTACAAGCTAAAGAGGTCTATTCTGGAAATCATCAAATAATGAAGGAGCAAAAATGCACTTTGTGGAGGAATATCCCTACGCTTTGACATAAGCTTCAAGTTACCAGTCCAGCTGCACGCAGGTTACAAAAAATGTTATTATTTGGCTGAGTAACAGTTTGGCAGAGCTTTTAATTCTGGAAATGATCAAATAATGAAGGAGCAAAAATGCACTTTGTGAAGGAATGATGCTTTGTACAAACAGTATTCAAAAGGTATGAAATTGGCAATATGAAAATAATGTTAGTATTCAATAAATTAAGAACTATGAAGTGTAACACCGCAATTGAACCATCATTATTTTCACTTTCATGTTGGAGGTCTTTGTGATGCTCCAAACCCCCTGATTATCTGTTCCAAGTCCTGACAGCAAACATGCAAAGACAAGAACAAAAGTTAAAAATCACTCAATTACATTCACTGGGTCAATGTTTAGTCAAGAAAGTTCGCTCAAGGTCAATAATCAGTCTGTTGGTTTAACTCCCAATAATGACACTTCATAGATTTTGCTCTTGTTACCAGACAATTTTACTCATCAGTGAGGGATCTCTTGGGAGTTAAAGGGAGAATAATTTATCTGTCTGTTCAAAAACTGTCCCCAATAACTTTTAAATTCCCAACGCGACTTAACAGACTTTACTCTGGTTGATGACAGACAAGTTTACTCATCAATGGAGTACCTCTGGAGTTAAAGGGTTAAACATCATAGCAATACAACACTTAAAACTCTTAATAAAAGTACAATACTCCATTATGTTGAAATGAATTTAAGAACTTCACATAACAAAGGCAACAGTTATGCTCTACTAAGAGAGTTTCAGACCAATATTATGGTTGAAATACTGCTACCAGTAGTTAAGTTTTGAATTAAATTGGGCTCAATCAAGTACCAACTTAACTAAGAAATGTCCAAATAAAAACAACCCTGCCCAAAACTTGTTTACCGTACACCACATACCTGAAGAAGATATGTCTTGTCCTGGCAATACCTCTGTTTATGTATGCAGTACTGAAGTGTATTGTAGTATCTCTCTAGCATTTCTACACATGCAACCTTTGTTGTATCAACCAACAGGTTCAACAAGGAATCTAGTTTTTCTTTCATGCCATCAGCAAGTTGACAGCTGATGCTACTTCCATTCTCCATTAACTCGTTCAGTTCTTGATCACTTGTTCTATGTTGAGACTTATCAAGCTCTTTCTTGCCCACAGTTTTGACCTTGCCGTCCCCTGCAAAAAGATAACATTTCGCCAACTCTATCTGCAAACCCTTGCATACTGGTAATCTTCTTTCCAGTATTATTTAATTTACAGCATTTGTACTCTTTAGAGCTTCTCAAATTCCATGACTTTCCAAAACTCGTCAAAACTGTCCTTGGGTTCAGGAATTTTCTGACATAACTCTCCTATATTCTACTTTGTCCTTGCTTTGACATCTGTAATAATTTATCTACGATACACAAATATAATTTTCCATAAATTTCCATGACATCTGTAATAATTTACATATCCACCAAACACAACAACAATTTTGAATGACTAGGGATTGAGACCGCAGTGTATAATAACTATGATTGGTCATCCAGGCTAAAATGCTTAATGACAGGGGAAGAAGTCAGCAGCAGAAAACCACAGCTATATATTTGTCCTATATTTTTCCTAGATAATATTTTATATTCTTTCCTACACTTTGTACTCACTCAAATATGTAATTAATTTTTGCCACTTTATCATAATTAATTATGCATGTCTCACTTAGTTGTTATATAGTCCTAACGGTTTTTCCAAATATTCTGTAACCGACAATGATGTTCGTAACATCGAAACATATCTTTTAGTATAAAAAATGTTGTAATCTTCTTAAAAATCACGATTTGCTTTATGCTTTCCCGACCTTTTGGTTCCACAGCTATATAGTAGTGGATAGACATTTGGAGAAGATAGTTTGAAAGGTTCTCATGTCATCCATCCACAAGTGGAAAGCAAAAGTGCAAAAATTGATGAGCCCATAAAAGTCTTGAAAAATGACACTGACTGAGGTATTAGACTTGCCATACAAGGAAAGAAGAGATTCCTCGATTGAAAATGATCATCTGGGTGACTGGAGTTGTTGTTGACTGCCGTTTCGACAACCTGTGCGGAAGCCATCTTCAGAGTCAAGTGATCGATTTTAGTCAGTCAAAAATTCAAGAAGAAGAGATTATTCTTTGATATCTTTGATACAATTCATATTTTACGAATTACTTGTTATCTTAGGCGGCTGTGATCTTTTGTCATTTACTCTCCAGACTTTCTACATGTCTATGTAAATCATGTGTTATTTCCTCACCCATCAATTCAATGTCAAATTCCCCATTCTCTGAATGTTCCTCAGAGGAGCAGTCTTCATTGATCCTGTTTGCCTGGCTGCTTGCCTTAACAGACATCAGATGATTCCATGGGCTTTTATCAGGCAGCTGAGAGACATG
>BLFK01000887.1:67684-96307 GCA_014634185.1 Astreopora myriophthalma
AACAAAGCTTCCATACTTGTCCTGTCTCCTCAGAAAAGAACTCTTGCATGATGCTAGATAGTTCCTTCCAGCTTTTGTCAGCAGTTGCCAAAAACAATACAGGAGCAAGAGGAGGAAGATCCTGAAGTAATGACAGAAGTGTTGCATGCAAGCTGTCTCCTGTGGCATTCCACAAGGAATCAAAATGAGGTGAGTACAGTACACAAGGAGATGTGCGTCTTGCTTCTCGAAAGAGCTGGAATGGGATACAAGGACAGCAACCAACATCATTTATCATTGTTATCAACAACCCCTTTCCCAGAGCTCCTTTCTCTATCAATTATCAACAACCTCTTTCCCATAGTTCCTATATCTATTGATCTTCTCAACGTCTTTTTTGAAAACCTCTTCATGAATTGTAAGACTCAAACTCACACTTGAACTCCAAAATGGTACACACCATAAAAATTCAAATATAGTGCAAGACACGCGATCTTGGGTGCATGCAATGTCTCCACAGGGGGGTTGGGCTAACAGTTTCCAACATTAACTGAAATAAGTTTTCCAGTAAATGTCCTTAATTAAGCTCTCGGCTCAAAAACCATAAAGGTGATTTATAGACTTAATACACAAAAAAATTGCTTGCAAGTTTTCTTTCACATAACAGACCTGAGCACAAGCCTCCTCTGGTGTTTTAGAAGTAACTCCGTACAAAGCTGGTAAATCCAAGCAGTATACAGTCATGTGCTCCATGGTGTGTAATAATGCAGGAGCAACATGAGTTGACTGACCCATGCCCTGCCCACCACATATTAACAAACGAGGGCGATATGTTGACACACCCCGGCTTTGGTCATGTGCATTGCTGAAGAATGATGACTGGTGACCTATCTGAGATTCATGGCCAGGATTGCTGGAAAACTGCTGTGCACGTCTCATGTAGCGTTCACTTCTTGATGAACCAGAAACAGATTCAAAGATTGGAGGTCCTAAGTCATCATCTGAACTGGCTTCTTCATCACTTAGGATGGAAGCTGCCTTGGTGCGATTCTCGTGACGGCTACCCATAAAACTACAAGGACTGCTCTCTGCAACTGATGAAAAATAAGCCAAAAAAGAGATTATTCAAATAAAAAAAAGTGTTAATTTTCTCCAGACAGGAGCTGCAGATGCTAAAAAATGAGATCAATTAAATCACAGGCATTTATTGATAACCATCTATGACACCTTGCACGAGCTGTAAGCAATGCAACATTGAGGCAACTACATGTAACTATGTCATCATAATTCCTCGAAAATAGCACAATAAAATGACATTATCAAAATGGTGGCATTATTGAAAATTAACCCTCTAACTCCCGATAGTAATTTTATATATTGTAGTCTGGCTAACACCAGATGATTTTACTCATCAATTGTCAAAGGAGAACCTCTCAGAAGTTAAAGGCTGAAGAAACAATTTACCCTTTAACTCCCAATAGTGACTTTATCGATTCTACTCTGGCTAACACCAGACAATTTTGTTTGTAAATGAGGGACTTCTCAGGTGTTTAAAGGTAAATGAATTCAAGACATTTGCCAACAATCTGCTGTATAAATGTATTGAATTTTGAAAGTCCTGCTCATTTTTTCGTCCTGAAAAGCCATTTGCCTTTCTTAAATGTTTAGCCACGTTACAGTTAGAAAGAGTTTAGTAGGTCTTATGTCATAATTTTTTTACAATGCGTGCTCACTGTGACCTTTTGTAAAGTTTTGAAGCTTTCTTTCAAGAAATGCATACCAGAACCAATCCTTGTTTCACAAAAGTTCAAGTTATTTTACAAACCTGGCAAATATGATACATTTAGAGGACAAACATTTACAATGATGTGCAATCCAATTTTTAAGCACCACACACAGTACCTGTCTTGACATGAGCAGGGGGAAATATTTTCTCCACGATTTCCACTGCTTGAGTGACAGTCCTTTCAAGTAAGGGCCGGATGTGAGGTAAGAGAGCTCTAGCGGGTGAAACGACTGATCGCTGAGAGGCTGGAACTATCGTCTTCATTGCCTTCTGAAAATCCTTGGCTGTCACTTCAATGGAATTGACATCAACCAATAGTTTCTTACTGCTAGTGTAGATCTGAGGATAACGTCTCCTCAAGGCAAACAAGGCTGCTTCTGTACACAGTGCTTTAATATCTGCACCACAGTAGCCGACACAGCAATCCGCCAGCTCACGTACAAAGGATGGTAGTAATTTGGGTTCCCACTCATGGGTGTGAATGGTTAAGATGCTTCTTCTTGCCTAGAAGCAGTAAAAATACTATCCAATTATCTTAACAACAGAGGAAACAAAGCCTTATCTGCCAACCACCCTTCCTTCAGGTGGTAGGAAATCCGTACTCTAATCTGCACCATGTTGTCCTCACTGATAATAACGACAATTACAGCCCAAACAGTCGGCCATCTGTACACCCCACCTTGGCTGTAGTTATTTTGTGGATGAATTTCCTTTTTATGAGATTATCATAGTTAGCTGGGAGAGTTGAATGAACACTGGGATTGTTGAATGAACACTGGGGATTTTTAAAAATAAATTTGACATTTGTAAAGGCGTGTTACTGTTATGGATGGCATGCATCAAGCTGGAGTACAAAAACATTAATGGTAGGATATTTTCATCAGCAAATAAAGGTACTGGATGGTCAAACCTGTTGGTCTCAACCCTTTTTTGCACCCCACCCTCCCTTCCCTGTAGATAGGTAGGTATGACAGGTTTTGGACATGGGTGGGGAGCTTGGTCTAAATCACCATGGTTACCTAGTTGGATGTATCATGCTCCATAGCCTCCTTACTTTGTGGGCCCTTATTTTGCATAGAGTTTAAATGAGGTTAAATATATTTATTTAACTTAGTTAACGACGAGGAGCGTTGCCCCCTTTTATTGGCGTGGCGTTTTGGCGTGGCGTTTAGCGTGGCATTAGCATTTATTAGCATGTTTTGGTGGCGTTAGCGTGCCGTTTGTTTTTGTGTTGCTAGGGTTTGCATTACTGTAATAGGCCTGGTGCAGAACTGTTTCCTGTCCCCTCAGGTCAGCGGTTTATTGTTGCAATTGTTGCGTGCACCTTTACATGTGGTCCTGGTTTTACTGTGTGCATAGTGGGCGTCTTCAGTTTGTGGAGTTTTAGTTTTTTTTTTTCCTCCATTGTTTTATTATAATTATTGTTGAATATTATTATTATTATTATTATTATTATTATTATTATTATTTCCACCGAGCTCCTGGCTCTGTGTGACGGGTGCTTGGGTTGGGGCTGGGTTTGGCGGGCGGGGCTTGTGGCTGGGTTGCGGGTAGGGCAGGCTTCTGGGATGTTCTTGCTACCTGGGTTTGGGGTCAGCAGCTCCAGCCCCAGGGTTCCTGGGCGCCCAACCTCCATGTGCGACTCAGGCGTTAATTATAATTCAGCATCACTTATCTCTTTATCATTCCAATAAAATATAATACCAATTTAAAAAATAAAAATAATTAATTAGGGAATCAATGGGAGATGTGCTTGCTCTCAAGTTTCACTGTATGGTCTACATATCAGCCTGCTCTACATTTCACGTACAGGGTATTGAATCTCAAGTCACAAGCAAACTGCATTTTTAAATAAAAATAGGTATTAAAAAAATACATTCTTACATTCTTATCAGGAAGAGAAAATTGAAATTCCCTGTCAAAGCGACCAGGTCTGCGCAAAGCAGGGTCAATGGCGTCAATTCTATTGGTAGCACCAATGACCACTATCTCCCCTCTGCTGTCCAAACCATCCATAAGAGCTAACAGTGTGGATACAATGGAACTGTGTATCTGGTCCTGTCGACTGGATCGTACAGGCGCCAGACCATCGATCTCATCAAAGAATATGATGGATGGCCTCATACTGAATGCCTATGAAGACACAAAAAAGGAAAGTTTATTTTCAGCAATTGCCCATTTCCTTCTTGTGTGGTAAATGAATTGTTGGTGTGTCTTTCTTATTCAGTCATTGCTATTGGTAAATGTTACTTCATGCACTTACGTTATTTATCTTTGAACCTGGGGCCTGTTTCTCGAAAGTCCCGAAAAGTTAACAGGCCCAAAAAGCAATTTGTAAAACTATGATCCGCTTATTCTGAAAATCTAGTCCCTTAAATGCTTTCAAGATAGGAATGAGAAAACCAACAGTGAAGTTTCACAGCTTAAATCATCTTCCTTTTCAAGATACAGAGGGAATTGTGGCACCCCAAATACACCCAAAAAGTTCTGGGGCTTTCAAGAAATGGGTCCCTTCAACTAAAACTGGTATACCCTTTCCTAGTTGGATGTGAGCAACTTTACCTGATCAAACAGCAGTCTCAGTTGTCTTTCAGATTCACCAACCCATTTGCTGAGGCAATCTGCACCTTTTCTCATAAAGAAAGCCACCTTTTTGTCACCCTGACTGCACTCATTAGCAAGCGCTCGAGCCACTAATGTTTTCCCCGTACCTACAATAGAACTATGATCATACAATGGAACACTAACAAACTAAACTACACAAATTTGTTATAGTTAGCCCACATAGATCTGGTCCATGAGTCACATTATAACATCATACCCCGTTTTGAACCCTAAAACCAGGTTGTGCAAAGCGCATATCGGTAAGTATCCTAGATTTGTTTATCCAACTTTTCCCTAAATATGAAACCTACTGTTATGTTAATTGCAAGTATAATTTAAGGTCTTAAAACGCTGACTTCTACATGGGTAAATATGGTAACTACGGGATGAACAAGTGGTTCTGAACGGATAGCACAAAGTTGTCTTTGGCAGCGAGCAGGTTTGAATATGCAGCAAAAATGCAATACGTTAGGTCCCCTTCCTCCCTGAAGTGGGAAGGGGAGAACGATTCAAGTGGACCTGTTGGCCTGAAGTCATATGGTCCCTACTGACTACAAAAGCGAATCAGTTCTTCGGCCTTTGCACTAAAAAGAGATGTTTCTTAGGCTAAAAATATATTTTAACCAACTTGCAATTGAGAGGAGGCATAACAAATAATAATCATACCTGGTGGACCATGGAAAAGAACACCTCTTGGGGGAGCTATCTTGAATTTCTTAAAGACCTCAGGGTACATTAGTGGGAACAAGACCATCTCTTTTAGAGATCTAATCTGTTTGTTCAGACCACCAACTGCATCAAACATCACCTTAAAGACAATTTTACTCATCAAACAGGGGACTTCTCAGGAGTTTAAGGGTTAGAAGAATGATATTGAGAAAAAAAAGTAATAAATTATTGAACGTATTGTGAGACTAATTACTGGGTTGCCACAGGTTACCCAGTCTTAAAATAAGTTCCTCCTTCACGACAAAAAAAAATTAAAAAATGCGCAGTAGTTACAAGTTACAAGTAAATGTATTATATTTGAAAACTAGGGATATAATATCTTTTAGAAAAGCATCTGTTTTTTGCTGTGATGCATTTAGAATCAGTTTACAAGTCAAGGAAAAACGGTAGTACTACAATCAGAAATGCAATAGTTTGTGAGTAATAAATTTCCTTATATGTTTTGTTGCAGTGTCTTAAGTGTACAGAATTACTCTTAGCAATGAGTTTGTCTGCATAATAATGGCCATCGTATGCACTATTGTTGTCCCACTTGCATTCACTTCTGGGAAGCAATTTTTTCCTGTAAACTCTAGCTCCAGCACAGCAGTAGATATAAATAATGTGAAGCTGAAATCAATATATAGCTACTTGTCAAGCCTCTCAATCAAGACAACCACTCAGAAGCCCCACTCACATATGAACAGGTTTCAGAATCTTGGGGGTATGCTGGGCAAACATTCCCTTTTCCTCTCCCCTCTCCCACCCATCCTTCTATTCTTGCCCTCACCTCAATTTTCACACACCTGCAACGCAGAAAACTTCGTTCATACAGGAAGGCTTGTTGTGCAGGCTAAAGAAACAGCTGAGCAGAATACATAATATCTGCACACCCTATTTTCCTACCACCCAGCTATCTTACAAGCAAACTGACAGCTAACACAGCTTTTCCATTGTACCTTGTTGTCAATGTTCATTGGATCAACATCAGCTAAACTTGAACCAATTCGTGCTCTCTCCTTGAGAATTCCAGTGGCAGCATCATCCATAGTGAAGTTCATTGGAAGACATCGACCTCTTGCCTTAGCCATGCTCTTGGACTTCCTGTGTTCAAACTTTCTTTCATCTCTCCCATTATCGGACTCATCTGAGAGACATAATTGTTGTAATACATGTTAAGCTTCAGTGTTGACTAATCTCTATTGTCAATTGTCGTCCCAGTACACTCTGAATTTTATTGTTTGTCACATACTTGTCTCATATTTCTGTGCGTAAGCTTGTCAACTCAGCGAATAATTAACGAAATGTATTTAAATAAGAAAAGTTTTTTGTTTGCTTTTTTCAGTTTGAGGCTAAATATAATTTAGGCAAAGTTAAAACCAAGCCAATGCAGCAGTGTTGCCTGGGATACTTGGGGGGATTCCAGGGAGGTTTGCAGGGGCATTGCCATGTGCTTCGGCTTGTGTTGCTTTTTTGCTTGCTTGCTTCTTCACCCTCCCTCCCATATTTTGGGATAAGTACATATACTCCACACATCCCTGCACTATGGTAAAACTTCATAAACTTAAGGCCTTGATAATTTTACATTATGTTCATTGAAAAATCAAGGACTTCATAGAATCAAAAACCAATTTCAAGTACCATAAAAACTTGTGTATAAGCTGCATTCGTAGATAAGCTGCACCCCGAAATTCCAAGCACTGGCAAAAAAGTTGTATGATTGTTCACAGTTGTTCGTGATGAACTTGCCGAAATCTGATGCTGTGTATTTGCAGCAAGCTTAAGAAGTTAATCAACTCTTAAAATACCTTTTAAAAGCTTATCTTTAATTGATTTCCCTAATTCTTGGGACTGACAACAGTTGCCTTCATTGTTAAAGCCCACAGTTGAAAGGAAAATGACGACATTTGAATGAAAATAAAGAGAAGAAGAATACAAAATGTTTGCTTAATAACTGCTCAGTCATTTACAGAGGGAAATCTGGACACCAGAAAAAACTCATATATAAAGTCTGGGCCAAGTCACATAGTTTCACCACGATCAGCTATGTGTGGATATCATGTTTATAAAGACATATGGAAGCCATCGATCGGAGAAAAACTTGTTGCTAAATGAGAGTTTAACAACCCCATGGACAAACACGCTGTGCAAGAAATGAAGGGCAACGAAACGGTTGGCCGTTTTCCTTACTACATGTAGTTGTCCCAAATAATTTAGTGCTATTTGTGATCCCATAACAGCCAGTTACTCCCTTTGAAAGCAATGCTCTCGTATATAAGGTGCACCCATGATTTTGAGCCCAATATTTCGGCAAAAAGATGCAGCTCAGACACAAGATTTACGGTACTTTTGAGACCTAGAAATCGAATTTCTGATATTCAGGGGTTTTCAACCGTGGTCAAGATGTGTATGAACCCTGAAGCAAGCCAACGCCAAATAAAAGAAGACTGTGAGTGGACTTCATTACCCTAAGTCTACACATCAACTACATACCAGTATTTACAACGATGGGGTTAGGATCTGAATTATGGTACCGAAAAACCGGCATATAAGCCACACTCGCAGATGAGCCGCATACTTAATAAGATTACGTGATGAAGACGAGAAAGGGTGGGGGGGGGGGTGGTAACACAAAGGCACTCAACTCGCGAGCCAGGCAAGAACACCAAGCACGAACGAAAAACGTGGTAGGAATGCAATGCAAAGGCCTCTGCAACAACGCCCAAAAATGCAAACCCCCCATGCATGGCCACCCGGAACCACCGCTGACAACATTGGCTAGAGTTTAACTCAGCCTAAATTACGTTTAGCCACATGTAAAATCAGGTAAAATAATGCACTAAATAAAGTTAGTCCCAGGCATGAGAAACAGAAACATTCATTGGCAAGATGGATAAGATGGATAACATTCATTGCCAAGTCGGATAAGTCAATTGCCAAGGTGGATAAGTCAATTGAAGGTTGGGAAGGGTAATTCAGTCTTGACAGCTCTTAATGTAACTTAGTAACCAGGCAAGTAATTGGTAACAAGGTACATTCATCTGATGTTCTCGTGGATAAGTTGCACGCCCAATTTAGAGCTATTATTTGTGAAAAAAATAGTGTGCCTTATATGCCAGTGCAAGTTGCTTGCTCGCGGTGCTTTCCTGCTTGTTTCGCTACCACAGGTTAGAGACCAAAATCCACTGCTTGCAGGGTATTGCAATCCTGGAATTACATGTATCTGTAAATAATGTGACCAGACACATCACTCTGATACTTCAGCAAGGTATTCACCAGTCAATGGTTCTGTCTGATAATATCTTGCACTAAAGAACACCTCTTACCAGAGGAGGTAGATGAGCTCATGTTGATTGCTTTGCGCTTGTGTCTCTGCATCCGTCTTACTGGTGAAGCATACTTGGGTGGCTTCTTTCTTTTGACACTTCCCTTTGCCACTGCCATGTGGAATGAACCTCTCTTTCCTTAAACCAAATGAAACAAGTCTGCTATTGCGAGCTATCCAACTTACATGTTACATAATAAGTTATGTTTTCAACATGAGAAGGTATGTTGTATGGAACTTTACAATCTTGAGCTAAGGCAAGAGATTGTAGGTAGCCATACAACATGCTGCAAACGTTGTACAAGTAAACTACTCATTCAGTGTCAGCTTTCATTGTTCATGTTTTTCAATTACTTGTATTTTATACAAAGAAAATCAAACAAAAGGTTTGTGGAAATCAGCTTAAATTTCAGATATAAAGCCACTGATTTAGAAAACACTTATTTTGTTTTTCTATCATGAGTTATTAATGACTTTTAAGAGTAAGGAAAAACAAAACCTCAAACATGCATAATGACATGCAGTTTCATTGATGAATATAATTTTAAAAATAACCAATAACAGAACTCCGTGCCCTACTAACTGGTCAATACTTTGAAACCACTGTATCCAAAGTGAAGTCAACATTCACATCAGGAGAAATGTTCATCAACCGAGAGACCTGCCATTGCCTGGTGGTTCTTTCGTGCACTGATTTATCTACAGTGACAAGCAAAGGCATCAAGGAACAAACCTCGACTACGTGTCTTCAGAGGTGGTGCGATATATCTGTTAGGTATTGGCCTACTCTGCCTAAGCTGATAACCCTTGTAATCTTTCCCTCGTTCACCCTCTCCTTCATCATCATCGTCATCATCATCGTCGTCATCATCATCATCATCATCACCATCGTCATCTTCATCATTCTCCTCCTCTTCCTCTTCACTCTCTTCAGACTGTTCCACCTGTTTATTTCTGCTCGATCTACTGGAACGTTTTTCGGGCGTTGGGGTCTGATCATGCTTTCTCTTGACTAGGTCATACATGCTCGGTGTTCGAACCAGTGCGACCTGAGTGACAAAAGGTTATCAAATTCCTAAAACATTGCTTTAACCCTTTAACTCCCAATAGCACCACTTATAGATTTTGGTCTGTCTAATGCCACACGATTTTACTTGTCACTGGAGGACCCATCAGGGCTTAAAGGGTTAAACAAAACCTTGATTTCAACTGCATTTCCTACACACTGGCCTAACACATTGTAAACGAAATGCAGCTTTTAGATGATCAGTTTTTAAAGCCTTCATGTTGCCTGGGAAGCAACATGATTTTAGTCAGTAAAGTGAGTCCATGTAAATTTTAAATGAGAATAAAGAAATAAAGATACCAAAAATAATTTGATTTGCAAATTTCTCAGTGTCAATAAATTGTATTACCTAGAAAGGAAACTAAGCAGG
Organism: Astreopora myriophthalma; assembly: GCA_014634185.1. Lineage (NCBI taxonomy): Eukaryota > Metazoa > Cnidaria > Anthozoa > Scleractinia > Acroporidae > Astreopora > Astreopora myriophthalma. Next base: position 77,523 of record BLFK01000887.1, read on the forward strand.
AATATTACTGAAACTTGTTGAATATTGACTAGCTGGACCGCTGAAATTTTAAAAACAGGGTCCAAAGGAGGACCCCCAAATTAAAAACCTGGATACATCTCTAAAAATCTGAAAGTTCATGGTTCAAAACTGTACAGAGAATAAATACAAGATATTACTTTACTAATTCATTCACCATTCCTTTCACGGGAAAACACGCATGAGCCCAACAAATTGACCTGCTCTCAACTGTGTGGCTTCATAGCTCTGTTGGTAAGAGCACTGCACCGGCATCACAGAGGTCGTGGGTTCGAATCCCATTGGAGTCACTTGAATTTTTCAAGTGCACGTAAGAGACAATTGCTTAAGTTGTCCAGAAAGTGTGAGGATCATTTCTTCAGTTCATAATTCAAGACAGTAATTTAATCATTACCATATCTTGTTTAAGACCAAAACATTCAGAAAAGCGCCTGTCAATCCTTTTTTGTTTTGAGGTTAAGATTTTAAATTTTCTGCATTGATGATAATGACTAATGTAGTGGAATTAAAGGTGACGACCCAAAAAAGAAATCATGTAATGGGGATTGAAGATTGAAACCAAATAATGTTTTCTCTCTCTAAAACCCCGGTTCTAACTTGTTGTAAGAGACAATGTAAGAACCCTCAAAAGTCCTACCACAATCAAACAAAAACACTTTGCACCCCCCCCAACCCTTCATCTTGTTGCAATTTTTTTCGAGCCCCCCTTAATTTTCCTCCAGTCCCATTCCCTTACAATCTAATAATGTTAGTATCAAACATACCATATTCTCAACGAATATCATTTCCTTTGAGCAAACATCATTTCAAATTACTCGCCTGATAGCTGAAGGTACTAAAATCCCAGAATATAAATAATTCCCCGCGGACTTCCCGCGAATCACGCCTAGAGAAGCAAAATGGCGCCAATTTCAAAATATACAATGTAGAGTACCTCATCTCCTTCAGTTTGTGAATCGCTTTCTTCCTGCATCAAATACCGCTCCCTTTCAGCGTTCTTCCTGGGCGATTTAGAATTTTCGAAACCCGTTAAAAAACGATGATCCGTTAACATCTGAACATTTAAGGTTTCGTAAACCTTTCGACGTTTTCTGTCGCTGCGGCGAATCCATTCACACTCGTCAGCGAAAACCTGATTGCTGTTCTTACTTTTCTTCTGGGCCGCAGAGATCGAAACTCTGCCACTTTTTCCTGCGAAAAATGGAACATAACTGTTTCCTGAACAATGCTTAAGTACCTTTGAAATCGGTAAAAAGTGAAAATAAAATTGACGGGCCTACAGCAAATCGCTTAATCGCGACATAGATACCTCTGCCAGTCCCTCCGCCAAAGGAATTTTTTGTTTCAACTACATATGTACTTGTATCCCTGAGTACTCTGAAACGACAGGGAAAATCTTTATAAACAAGGAATATACAGTTGACTGAACTTTCCTCAAATTCACAGAGGGCTGTACGCAATAATCAGTCAGCGAGAGGAGCAAATACCAAAACAAGTTATTCTTACCGTGCAGCATGTCGTGTGGAACGAGTCAACGGAATAGGAACCGTTGCCTTTAGAGTCGGGTACGCACGATTTTTAAACTCGCCTGTACTTCTTACTAAACGAAGCCTTTTAGACGGAACAGGTTTTACCTCTGGTTCACTTTCATCGCATGACAGTTCCTTTGCATAAAAAAGACAAACCGGATCGATAAATTAAGGGTTTACCGTCTGCAAGACACCAACATTGTAAGGATTTTGCATCAGACGTTCCTGTTATCACAACTTCCTTGTTTTTCAATCCGTAAACATTGACAACCCAGATTAGCCGTACTTACATTCTCCTCTCTATTCCCTATATTCTTCCCTCTACCGTTTCCAGACCGCAAAGTGCGAAGAAAATGCGTATTTTCCCTGCTTTTCACCATAGTGCTGCTGGCCTTCACTCGCCGGCCATGTCACGGGAAGCGGAGTGAGCAATTCTCCGCAGTCGAAGTCCCGTATGATCACCTCAGTGGAAACTAGGCCCGCAAAGCGTGCATGTGACTACATTACTAGTATTTATACGAGTAATTACCAAGGATTAAAGGCGTTGTTACACTAGGCAATTTCTCTTGCAACGTGTCTCGCAATTTTGTTGCCATAAAAGTTACCACGCTGCTAGACAAGTTGCTTGACCGGTGTTACACTAGGCAACGCTTCGTGCAACTTGTTTCGCTTTTGATGATCACATGAAGTCAGTCATTTTCATTGGTTGATGCCGCAAAAACCTTGCGACGCAAGTTGCAGGGTAGATGTTATACTGCGCAATCTGGAAAAAATTCCTTGCGACGTTGCGAGACGCGTTGCAGAAAGTAGAATTGACTTCTACTTTTCGCAACGATAGTGGTAACAAAAAAATAGCGAGAAATGTTTGTGGCAGGGTATGTTATACTAGGCAATTTTTCTTGCAACTTGTCTCGCAATTTTGTTGCGAGACAAGCTGCACGAAAAATTGCCCAGAGTAACAGCGCCTTTAAGAGCGTATGTTTCTGTACTAAGCTGGCAGGGCGCTTTCAGATCTCTTGTATTGAACAAACCAGAAATGCATTGGCCAAAGTAGAGTTGAGGGAGCTGGCTTTTAAGAATTGCCAACATCATGTATGTTGTTTGTAACGAGTTCCGCCTGATGGTACCAACACACACACAGATTTAACTCAAATCAACAACGGATAAATTTACTCGGCTCCCACGCCATGACAGATACAACCAGGAAAGCATGGCTGTCCTTTTTTACCTAAAAGGCTGCGCGCGTTAAAAAACTAATGACTTCCGTCTACACTCATTTCCGGAAGAAAAGTTTATACATTACATTGTTATACAGTGCATGTAGCAAAATTCAACACAATAACATAAGTTCAATAACTGAACATCTTTAAAAAGCAACAGGCAACATTGAAGAGATTGATCGGTGTCTGACACTTGCAGACTGCTGACTGCAGAACGAAGACTAACCCTAACCTAACCCTAACCCGGAGTTACATTTTGCATATCATCTATCTTCCGCTAAGACAAGAAGCACCATTTGACATTTACGCCCGAAATTTCCATCGGGATGGTTTGTGTATTCCGTTTTAAGCTCATATGCTGCCATAAAGATCACGTACGAGCCGTCTACGCGAGTACCGATGCACTTCAGTGTATTTCTTCTTGTTTATGGCCAAGCCGCTTTGGTTACCCTAGTGCCAGGGAAACCCTAGCTGCCTCGTAAACGCCCTGCTAAATGGTTTCCGTGTTTGCCATGTTTGCGATTACCAGGAGTTCATTCACCAAGCGCACGAAGTTGTCCTCGGTGTAGGGTAACCCTACCTGTGAAATTTTGCTTGCAAACCCAGGTTATCTTTAACTCCCTAGCACTAGAGTTAGCCTTGATGCTTGTAAACAGGCCCTTAGAAAGGACAGAACACTTATAGGTTCCCTAGGACAGATTAGTGAGAGAAGGGACCTCTTAATTGAAGATCCACATCGTGTACCACCGGGCCGACCACACTTGGCTTCTGAAATAGTTTACGCAACAGTGCCATGTACAAATGCAATGAGAAATATATTGACATATTTGAACTTCGAACTTATGTAATTACCTGTGCTTCAAGTACATTTATTTAAGTGCATCATAATGTGTCTCGCAAGATCAAGACTTCACACTCCCCGTCGAGTTTTAGCAAGTAGTGAGTTTACGGAAGGACGACGCCCACGGCAACGAGGACGTCCTTTATTAATACGAGTTCGCGTTACTGGTATCATTACTTAACTATTTCATGTCGTTCCGCAATCGAGGTGTGTAATAACTGTCGAGGAATTAAGGCGGGGGTACACTTGAATTAGTTTTGAAACACTAACAGACAGCTGACCCCCCCCCTTCCCCTCCCCAGCTTGGTAGGGGGACTGTTTGGGTGTGGATACTCTAAATTCTAATTTTTAAACTACATTGAATCTTCACTATTTCTTATTTCTCAAAAGTTTCCTTCCCTTTTAAAAACTCCCCACTCCCAAATATACCCTATAATCATCCAAAAATTTACAAAACACCGCAAAACGACGATTCATGTTTCAAGTGGAGCATAGGGTTTTGGCAATGCTTGAAACGTGCACGAGATATATGCATTAAACCCATTTTGAATGACGGAGAACGGCTTTCCAATTTACCCCCGCACTAAGCTTGTATGTTTGATTTAGAAGCGTAGAGAGAAAACTGAAAATTCATCGTCATGTGATAACGTCCTGCACAGAACATTAAATTTGGTCATTGCACGTCGTTGTTTGCGAGATGACAAAGAAATGTACCAAAATGCAAAACGCACGTGTAGAGCGTGCACAGCCATTGTTTTTGCTCACTAAACCTATTGTTTTGTAGCGTTCTCGTTGCCGTCGTCCTTTCGTTAACCCTATCAGCCCCAAGGGCTACCCCAGTGACGAGTAAAATCGCCTGGCGTTAGACAGTAAAATCTCTAAAGTGGCCATCGGTTGTTAAAGGGTTAACTCCTTATTAATCACAGGCTCAGTCATACTCAGAATAGCACACTGTTTTCAGTAATTCCAAAGATGGAATGTGTATTGAATGTCATTGGCATTCCCAAATGATACATGTTTTTTTTTGTGACCGATACTCTGCATTTCAATTCTGACAATATACATAGTTATTTTTACATATAAAATTCAATATAATAATATCGATAATTTGGTCATTCTGAATAATAAATCGAGACATTATTTTCTAACATTCCATTGCAACAAATAACTATCTTTGATTAGCCTGCTACATACACGTTCTCTTGGCTCATCACGCAATCCTCTGGCCCAAACGAACATAGGAGAAAACAATGTGACGAGCCAATAGCCTGCGTAGCGTGCGGTTTTGTTGGGGGGCTAGGAAAAAGAGCGGCGAAGCCGGAAGGGGAATGGCGCCAGGCGTCGTGCTGCCCTCCTACCCACTCCCCTCGCGGATTCAACTCCTCAACAAAACCGCCATCAACACAGGCTACGTCTACGTAGAAGGCTATCTTTTAATTGGAACAGAAACTGTTAAATCACCCATTTAATCACTACTTCACGGCTCACGTCCTTTCTTCAAGTCAAGCATTTTCACCTGTTGTGGTTTGAACTTCGAGTTTGTAAATGATATCCTGAGTATTGCCGTCTGTTTTTTGGTTTCACCTGGTTCAACAATATCCTACCGCAGGAAACGCCGATGAGTTAAAACAGCGAAATAAATTGTCATCTCTTTACCTTACTATTATTTAACTGTACATAGTCCTTCCATATTAAAGGGCTTCTGAATGGATGTGACGTTCGTATGAACATTCGATATGAAATCAAAAAGAGCACTACTTCTCTTAGATGCTTTCCACGTGCTGTTCAAGGGAACCGTAAGATTGTAGTCTGTAAAGGAAATCCTTGACCTTCATTCCTCCAGAACAGTATAACTACCATTTTCCGAATACTTGCATTATAAAAACTGTACAAATATCTTGTACGCACGATAATATGAATGTATGGAATAGTAAACGGTAACAAATCATTAAAAATTGTTACCAAGTTTGCTGTACCGTGACAAGCTCCATACTACTGCATGACTAAGAAAACTAGATGACTGTAGATAATTGACGGGGCCTCAGTTGTTTGAAGGGTGGATAGCGCTACCGACTGGATAATCATTACCCACTGGGTAACTCAACTGATTTTGCTAACGCTTCCCCGCTGGACGGTGAGGTATCCGGTGGATAGCGTTATTCACCTTTTGAACGACCGAGACCGGACCCAAGGCACTAAGCACGTGCGCCTCTCTTAGACGTGCGAAAACGCTCATTGTGACGATTTAACTTTCAACTGAGTGATAATGACTGTGCTTGGAATTCCGCTAAAACTGCGTGACCACGAGTTGCGCTAAAGTTCTCTCTTTTTCCGATATATTAATATACAGCTTGACATCGAGGCTTGGGGGGATACAACAAGAGAAACTGAATAAACATGTCGACACGCCTACTCATCTTGCCTGTTTTATTCCACAAGCCTCGATTTCGAGCTGAATATTAATATATCGGAAAAGGTCAGTTGTTAGCAAGACCTACTATTTAATCTTTGATGGTTTTTTTTCCCCTGTCGTTTTCACGCGTGAAGAAAGCAGACATATTTGAGCGGAAGTCCGACCAAAGTCTCTAACTGTACTGATTATTAAATCTTCACAACCAGCCTCCTTTTGACACGAATTAGGCGGGGGCACGCGCATACAGCTACCCCACTCCCAGGGGTTTTTCTTTGGTTGTGACTAAAATTGATCCGCCAAAATCAGGTTGGACACTTTATGACGAATACATAACAGAACGATGACTCCTAATAGGTTTTCGTTTCACTTGAAATCATATGAAGTATGTCTTACTTTACACTTCAAAAGAAAGACTGAGAAAAAAAACTCAAATATCAGTGCGTCGAACACGGGCTAGAAGCATACGGTCTGTTAACTATATCGCTAGTCTGGCGAAGTGACGTTGAAAGAATCCGAAATTTTTAAGGTACATATTGCCCTATAAGGTACTTAGATTAGTCATCGTTCTCTTTTCTCTATTCGTCATAAAGTGTCCAACCTGATTTTGGCGGATCCACTTTAGTCACAACCGTTTTCCGTTTTTGGCCGCGAAGCGGTGACAACGAACCGCAAAGCGATAAGAGAAAACCTCTGGTTTCGCTCCCTGTGAATCTCACTCCCATGCAATGTTTACATTGCGGTGTCTGACATTTCAAAATTGACGGCTGATGAGAATGCTGGCAAGCAGGTGAGAGCGCCATTGTCATTGGTTGTTTTGTAAATGATAATTTTGAAGCGTTTGACACTTGGCATCTGCATGGAAGTGAGATTCGCAAAGACCGAAACCAGAGGTTTTTCTTCTCTCACCGCTTCACGGTTCGTTGTCGCCGCTTCGCGGATAAAATCTGTCCGTGGCGAAAGACAAAGAAAAACCACTGGGCCGAGTTGTTCGAAGAAAGGTTTGCGCTATCCCGGGTTAAATACGATAAAAACCTATAGGTTTTAATCGGGCTTAACCGTGGGTTAGTGTGAACAACTCGGCCCTGGGACACTTAAGTATGGAAGTCTGTGCTATGATATGGCATTAGCGATAGGGGGCTTTTTTCTTGCTCAATCAATCCTGCAACTTCTGGAAGCGGTCATGACTCTCGACACTGCACTTCAGATCTTTTCCTAAAGATGTCCGAGATCTAAAGCATGGTGGAGATTTATCAAGTCTGTGTGAGTACCGATTCTCCAAAAGGGAAATCCCATCTGAAAAAAACAAAAAACAAATAAATAGAGACAAAAATATTACAATTTAACACTAAAGCAGATAGAGAGACGGAGTAACTACTCAAAATCGATCTACTTTGCCGATTAGAAGCGGTTTTGAATTGAGTGTCGAACGTAGTTAAGGGAAAGCTTTGGCTGCTTTGCTTTACGTTTGGGTAAAAGAAAACTTGCGAACTTTTCAACCAATCAGATACAAAACTAAAACCATTTTAGGGATTCTGCCACACGCGCTTTCCCGCGCTTGGCGCCGGCTGCCTTGACTTGCTTTGCATTCTGATTGGCTAGTTAAAGCAAGTAGTGAATTACTTCGTTTTCTGGTTAGCTGAAAGGTGTATTTTCTTCCGAATGTGATTGGCTGAGTCTATAATTACTTTGCTTTTGGTTTTAGATACTCAGTTGCAAACCGCTCCATCTTCAAACGTAAAACCCAATTAGGATTCATCAACAGCCCTCAGATTATTATCGGCTACATTTCCAGTGTTCAAATTTAAAGTGAACCACAACTACTACACATCCAGATTACCTGCAGTCAACCTCGCCAGAAATCTAAAATACGCTTCGCGTACGTTTCTCAACACTTAATTCACCATCACAAAACATTAACCAAACAAAACGCAGGTCCGCGACGCGCACATGTGTCGATTTGCTTTGTGTAGTGATGAAAGCAAAGTTTTTGACCCTATCTCTCTTGTGGTTCTTGTGAGAATTTCTTTAGACATCAAGACGTTTCATCTTCGGCTATCATTTCAACAATTCTCATGCCTGGTACGTTTTGATCAGGCAGTGATAATGTGAGGATAGTGCTGGGCCGAGTTGCTCGAAGCAGGGTAAGTGCTAACCTCGGGTTAAGTCCGATTAAAACCTATAGGTTGTCATGGTATTTTATCCCGGGTTAGCACTCACCCTGCTTCGAACAACTCGGCTGGTCACTGGATGGGACACTTTGTCACGTGGGGTGTTGTCGTCATGCGGATTGGCTGAAATGGTATTTCAACATGTAATCATCAGAGCAGAAATTCTTGACTTAAGGAGTCTTTACGATCCATGCCTAACTTCACCTCAAATCCAAATGGAAAGGGCTAAATTTATTCCTAACCGGAAGTATTGCATTACAGCTCGATTTTAAAGTTTATTTTCGACCTCTCCGGTTTTTTGAGTTTCAGTATTGCTCGGGCAAACGCAGTTGGCGCAAAAAATTTCACTGTTCCTAAAGCGAATGCCCTACTTAGAGACACGATTTTCCACTTTTCGAAAGCGCAGCATTGTAAAGTAACTTAAAACCAGCCCACTCGTCTGGTATTTCCACTTCCTTCGCCATTTTTTCCCTAGCCAAGTCAAGCACTTTACGTTTGAATAACAGGTGTTCCCTTCGACTCATTGCAAAAAAATCCTTAATTTTTTGCTTTACCGGTTACCCCTTAAGACAATCTTTGCATCTTTGCCTGGCGTCAATAATCACAGAATTAAATGACGCGTTTGCCCGGGCGAAATGTCATTTGCCTCTTGAACATTTGTCTGAATTTTATTATCGGTTAAAGTTACCAGACGCGGCCAGACGCGTATGCAAGTACAGTTGAACCTCTCTAATGCGGACACTAAAGGGACAGACCAAAGTGTCCGCATTAGAGAGGTTTCCCTATTATAGAGGTCACCAAGATTGCATCATTTTTAAGACTCCACTGACAGTTTTAAGTGTTCAGTAACGAAAAATGGGCCCAGTGTATCTAAACTGACTAATAATATACGGTATTCAGACACATCGATTTGTACATCTGAGTTACAGTACATAGTTTACACCAATCGGTTATTTGAAACTAAAGGAACTACGTACAACGCAATGCTTCACCTGAAAAGGTAAAAATAAAAGTACAGTTCTGAAAAACGTCTTTCCGTAGTTTACAAATGCAGCAAACAGTAACTGGAGTAATTTTTTTTTAACCTTTATGTCCTGTAATCATTCTAATCATTCAAGCTTTAAAATAGTCTGTAATGTTCTTGTGGACGGCTTTCGCGAGTCGTTGTTTAATATACAGCGACTGGGCTTTTGGAACCACCTTGCATAGCTCGTCAGATAAATGCGATTCACCCTGTGCAGTAAAAAAAGTCCCATGCCAATACATTTTCACCGGACCGGACAAACTACTTGAACGTCTGGAAGAATGTTTAGACCTAACAGAGAATCCAGATGTCCGTAAAGTACATACTTTATACGAATCAGTTATTTGAAACCAAAGGAATTACGTACAATGCAATGCTTCACCTAAAAAGGTACTAATAAAAGTACAATTTTCAAAACTCCAGTTGAAGATCAGTGAATAAAACGTTGATGCTTGCGTAATCACAAACTCATGCACAACACTATATGTCAACACCGGATGACCAGAGTGTCCGTAATAAAGAAGTTTATATGAATCCCGCGAGTAACTTCAGCAGTTTGTATTTATATAAAACTGGGGAGAACTTCTGCAAAAAGTTAAACTAAACATGGCAACAAACGAGCGAGCTGATGAGGGAGATCTGCGTACTTTTTCTTTGGGATTGGAGTTTTTAACTCCGCGACTAGATTTCAGCTCTTGTCGAAAGCGTTCGGCGCCGTACATCACAATCTTTTATTGTCTGAACTTGCAGCGGTCAAGGCTGTTAATTGGTTCAAATCGTACCTCTTCAGCAGGAAACAAAGAACTGCGATAGCCAATTCTTTGTCATCAACCAACTAACGGGGTTACACAATAATACGACGAACGAACGAACAGAAACAAAATGCGAACTTGTTATGTTGTCAAAAACTATCACTGCTAACTGGAATATTAAGTACTTGTGGTCCTCCCAACGGAGAGACCCTAATTACGACTTATTCTTCCGCTCTTTCTTCTTTTCAACAATAGATCTATCACGGACTGGAAGTAATCTTGATTTGAAGGCACATATTAATTTACTCGCACGTGGCATATTGGTACACAAGGGCAGTTGCGCATGCGCATACTAAATACCTAAAGAAAAACATGCAGAAGCGGTAGCGGTACCTCTGGACATTTAAGCCTGAGCGGTGTACCATGACGAGTCTCCCCGAGATTTCGGCCCGCGGATCGCTTATACTTGCCACTTTCTGATACCTATCCCCGATAGGCAGTGAGGGAGAGAAATGTCGGCCCCTAGACCATATGTGACAGATCCCTTACGTACTCGCAGCTCAGCTCCTTCTGCCTTATACTATGATTTGGAGCGATATATATTTGCGACTATAGTTGTCATGTCATCCATATGGTAAGGATATTTTTTGGTACTAATTTGTAGCACACGGAGTTGGCGCATGCGCATTTTCCGGTAAAACGTTAAAACGATAAAACGATGTCGCTTTTTCAGACATATTTTGTTTTGTTTTATTGTTTGAATTCCGCATGAACAAACGAGGACAATAATTTAGTGTGTACAATGACATTAACGTGTCTGGTTGGACAGGGGATGGACAAAAGAACAAACAAGTTATTCAAAAAGAGCAATCGCTCCTAATGAACTAGTGTTAAAAGTTAAAAAATGTTTGGTGCCTTCAAAGACTCTCCCGGACATTGATTGGTTAAAACTGTTTCTTTTTTAGCTGTTATATTCCCATAAGCATCTGTTCAAAAAGGTTGTTGTGAAAGAACAGCAACATGTAAAATCGCTATGGACATGTGGAACGTCCACATTTCGCTTCGTTTTGTTTTCCTTTAGTTGAGTTTATTCCGGTGTTAAAAATACAGTTTAGTCGATTTCTGAGTTAAATACATATAGTTTAATTTATCAGTCTTGAACAGGGAATATACGCTGTGGCAGGTGATTGCATTTAGCGGACTTTAGTGTAAAAAAGCGAAATAAATAAGGGTGTAGCATAAACTTCAGAACAGTCGCTTTTTTTTCTCTTTCGGAACTATTCGAGAAAAGGAATGCTTGGCACATTTGTGAACCATGTTCCGATTTGGCACGTATTCGGAATACTCGTTCTTTTAGAAAACCTTACGCTACTGTTCTCTAAATCCTAAACCGGAATACGAATAAATAGAAAAATCCAAAAAATTTCAGAGTACAAATAACCTTTGGAGTCTCATTTTTTGCTTAGAATAAGCCTTTAAATGAAAGAAATGATTGTGAAGAGCGGTTGAGAAATGAATTGAAGGAATGATCCTCACACTTCCTGGACAATTTTAACAAGCCTTCAGATTGACATTGTAGTCTTCTGAGGTAGATATACATTCAATGAAAACAATTGTCTTTGCCCCAATTTGAGCCACTTTTCAATCACCGTTCCTCAAACTTTGTTACAGAACGAACATTATTCTCTTTGACACTAAACACTAACCCTAACCCAGGGCTTCAACTGGGAAGGACAAGGACTCAAATGGCCGTTCGAATCGTCAACAAGACTCATTTGGTGTTTTGGTCGATGGAAAAGAACTTCCAGCTCGCCGTAAGTGACTTCGAGAAGTGTTCGCCAGGTCAGAAATGAAATCGTAGCACATGCCGCAGGAGAGTAAAAAAATGATAATAATAATGCCGCTTAAGCGCTGGTGTTTACGGTAATTGTTAGGTTGTGTAAATGTAACTGTTTAGTAGCTTGAGGAGTATAATTATGGAGACAGTTTAATGCTTATATCCTGCGTGAGGGAACACAACACAGGCCCTTTAGTTACCCGAATCATCTACAGCAAAACATTTACCTGCTTGCTTGCCATTTCTTCATCTCTTCCATCACCGACTACCACATATGTACATTTCTTTCCAAAACGATTGGATATTCTTTCAAAGCAGGTTTCCTTTCCTATGACAAAATGTAGCACGGTGCATTAACGTTACAGTGTTCGTACTCTTAAGAGCTTTTCAAATTCAATTACTTTCCAGGATCTTTTCAATGACTTTTACCAGTTTTCCATGACCGAAACTTTAGCTGTCACTTTCGAAAACTGTCAAAGTCATGCTTGTTTTGGGGTATTTTCTGACATATAACTCGCCTGTATTTTACTTTGTCCCTGCTTCGAAATCTGCAATTTACCTACCACACATAACTATAATTTTCCAAGACTTTCCATGACCGATAATTAAATTCCATGACTTTCCAGGCCTGGAAACTGAAATACTAAAATTCCATGACTTTCCAGGTTTTCCATGACCCGTACGAACCCTGCCTCATGAAAAGAAAAGGGCCACTCTTCAAAGCTGTCAACAGTTCACTCACCAACTTTTGTAGCGCTATAAATATTTTCCAGCGGGAAAATTCCACCGAGTCCGTAAAGAAGGCACTTTGCCAATGCAGGAACGAGTTGCGTGGTTGTCACCATAACGTTCAGACAATTTGACCTGAAGAAAAAACACCAGGTGTTCTTGTAATCCTTTTCCAGTCAAAAAAAGCCTCAAGATATGCAGATCGCGAAGCCGATACTCTTTCCAAACTGTCTCTTCGTTGCGACCCACAAACAAAGAGTCCATCAACGATCCTTAATATTGAAAACTTAACTTTTCATTTCTTTGCATCCTTGCAAGTAATCTAATGGAGAGTGGGAAGGGACTGGTGACAACACCATCAAAACATCAAAACATCAAAACATCAAAACATCTTCACGAGTGTTAATAGAGTGGTTTCCATTAAAAACTAAAGTCATTACAGAGTCAATCACGTTCTGAAGGAAGTACACCTTTCGGCCAATCACAAATCAACGCAATTCGGTCACGACTTGGTTTTACGGGCCAATCAGAACGCAAAGCGAAGGAAAACGCCGAGCGCGGGAAAACGAGAGTGACCAGGTAGCAATTGCTTTTAGTTTTGAATCTGATTGGTTAAAAAGTTTGCGAAGTTTTTTTTCATCCAATCATTGTGCAAACCAAAACTAGTGCAATTCCGTAATGACTTTCGACACTCAATTGAACCCACTCTATGGAGTGCTTTTTTCCTTGTTGAGTGTCGTTTTCCAACACCACCTTTATTGCCACAGTCTCAGCCAATTAGAGACAAAGGCAAAACCAATTGCGACTTGCTTACGCGCATTTTCCCACGCTTAGCGCCAGCTGCATATAAAATATTTGCTCTGCATTGTGATTGGCTCATTGATTGTCTACTTCTGTCCTCACTAGCCTAAGAAATTACTTCGGTTTTCGTTTTACTACACTCGATTGCGAACGCTGCATGACCATATTACATGCCACACTCATCACAAGCACTTCTGCTTATGTTACCTGGAATGGATCAGCGTTAGTGCCTTCAAAGCGAGAGTCAGCCACGAGTCTGTTATCGCTTCCAATTCCATCCGCAATTGAAGCCATGTCTCGCGTTTTGCAGGACCAAGAAGACCTGAAAACACCACCAAAATACTATCAAGGCTAAAATTTCATTCCGGGCTTTAGAAGTCTCGATCTGTCTGATTTGGCCTTGGCCCATCAGTTAACGGTATTATCTAATTTTAGAATAGAAGTCCTGCCGAATAATGGCCAATCAGATTGGGACTAACAACCATAACGCGTCTCGTTAGTCTGCAACCAAGATCCCCACGAGGGGTTGCTCGTGCTAAATGCAAATCATAGCACAAATCTAGCAGCCGCCGTTCTAAAAATGGACAATACCGTAAACTGATGGGCCGCATTCCATTCCAGATCGAGACTTCAGGGCCCAGTTGTTCAAAGCCCGATTAAGCTAACCCTGGGTTAGAGTGAACTTTGATTCCAGTTTATTTACCAATTCACAAAGATTTTCCTGAGAGATTTTTGCTTGTCACTTGTGACTTACACTTTTCTTCCGCTTTAGTCTAAAACCACTCTTTGAGAGTTATTTTAGAAAGAGAAATTAAAAAGTCGGTTACTTTTTAATTGAGGGTTAGCGTTAATCGGCTTTCGAACAACCGGGCCTTGGGTTATGGACTTCTTATTCTACCAAACTAAAGGAAATTTGTTTTATGCACTGGCGGCTCAAATCAGTGGCCTTGTTTCCGTAACTTCCTGTAAACGTTGAATTATTTCAGGGTGGTCTGTGGCAAAGCTTGAAAATAACTCAAGTCAGACAGACTTGATTTTGGATCTCAGTGCGCTTGCGTGTGCCACTTCTCTCATGTTTGCGTAAATAGTGGGAATATCGTTATGTCTATGTTTGTGGTCATGCTCTTGTTTCCGTCGTTGTGTAAACCACCCCACAGAGTCACTGTCATTGGAGTTTTGGTTACTAGATCATCATCTGAAAATACACAATCGCAGTCACTTCCGCCTGTAAATTGTTTTTAACTGTCCAGGAAACGAACTGGTGTACTGGTGTGAAAACCACTGAAGTTTGGAAAGAGAAAGGAATATCTATCACCATGTGCTGGCGTCCTCTATAAAACCTCACATTTAGGTATTTCACGCCTTTGTTTTGTGGGGGACAACAAAGACAAGTACCAATTTAACGCACGTACAGACATTGTAGAGCCATGGCCTTTGCTCGTTGGAGCAGTTTTCAATTGATTGTCGAAAGTAACTACGCAAGTGCTTTGCTTTTGGTTTGCTTCGTGATTCGATTAAAAAAAATCGTGAAATTTTTAACCAATCAGATGAAAAACCCGTTGTGACTTAGTCCCTCTCGTTTTCCCCAGACTGGAGTGGCCTGCCTTGACTTACTTTACGTTCTGATTGGCTAGTAACACGAAAGTGGTAAATTACAGCGATTTATGATTGGCTGGAGGGCAAGAGCTGAAGGGTGCAGTTCTTTCAGGACGTGATTGGCTCTGAAAGTACTTCGCTTTTGGTTTAACGACATTCAGTTGAAAACCGCTCTAAACCTATTGTTTTGTGGAGTTCTCCTTCAGGCCGTCATTGTGTAAGCTCCCTATTTAACACCTGATTCACCTCCAACATTATTCCGGTAGCTGTTATAAACTTCCTTTATGCGTCTGTATCTATAGGCAAGTTTCCTCATCCAGTCCACACCACCTCGGACGCCAGTTGCCAGGCAAAGATTTGCTGATGTAGCAGCCGCATGAAATCCATCACCCTCAAAATTGTAGGTACTGCACACATGCAAAGAGGTTCTGGAGTGAATACCACATATTTTGCTTCATTAAGCGCCTGCTGTCCAGGCGCTCACTTAAAATATCAAGTTCTCTTGGAGAAAGAACCTGGGAAACAATCTGCAAGGTTGTCTTAATTAAGCACTTTTCCGAGCATTATTAACATGAAACGATGAATTTATCGCTGATGACTCGGGCATCCTCGGAAACAATTTTGACTGCTTCCGACAAGAGTCGAACCTTCCGATGACCTTCCGATTACTTGTTCGGACGCTCTACCATTGAGCTATAGAAACTTGTGGCAGCTAAGCCATTCATTCAAGTGACAAACGTCCTACATACAGTTAGGATCGAAATGTCCAAATGGTGACATTCCCGTAAATGGTTAGTTTTGAAGGGGCTATGTCACGCTATTTTGGACTTACTGAGGAATGCTAAAAGGAGTCTTTAAACCACACGAAACCAAAAAATACATTGGTACTGAACTGAGACTATTTACTGCCTTCTGTTGTTGCGGATGGCAAGGATGAAAATGGATTGCAACTTGAAAAAACTGGGCCCCCTTTTTCAACTTTTCACACTTAATTTTCGAAAATATAGCCAAAAAGTGTTATCGATCGCTCTTCATGCGAAAATTAATTTCACATGTTCCTCTTAAATTCGAAGAAAAATTTAGGGCATAAGTAGAAGGAATGAGATATTTTTTTCTAGTTTTAACTCGAGAAACAACATAACTGCTGTGACATAGGTCCTTTAAGTCCGCTGATTGAATGAGATTATGAACTTATCAGTAAACAAGTATCACAGAATTCGTTTTTCAGTAACACATGACTTGAGTGTTTGACAGGTTCCCTATTGTGCTAGCCTACACATTTTATCAGTCATCTGATAAACTGCATTGCATTGCATTGATAAAAAGTCTCACGTCAAAGAAGCACCTTCAGAAACCTATTACCGCTGTTAACGTTTGGAAATACCTTAAATCTAAGCCATTATCATCTGCAGCCACATCATCAATGTGTACTTGATCACAATCCTGGAAAGCGGACATAACAAAGATGTGGAAATGAGGACTTGATGGTTTGCCAGTGCTTTCGTTTCGATTAGCACCATGACTGGATAAAAAACTTGCGAACTTTTCAACCAACCATATAAAAAACTAAAACCAACAATTGCACTGTTTCCGTTTGACAGAACTGACTGGCCAGACCTGGCATTTGGAAGAGCCAACCCCACAACGCCTTCGAAATAACACAATTCGAGAATAATATATATACTCCGCCTTCCGCCTTCAATTTATTGAAGTTTGTCAACTAAGTTGTAATATTGCGAAAACTGGCTTGTAGTCACTATTGTGTGCACACACTGAATTACAGATATGACTAGAAATGCAAGTAATTAGATGCACGCCGATTTTCGTAAGCGTGTCCCCTTGTTCTTCTACGCAACTTCAACATCACTCGTGCCCAGAAATACAGGCAGCGCACGAGACAAAGTGTCCCCAAAACTGTGCTTTTCAAGTAAACATAAGCAGTTGCATTTACGCTTATCCTAACGCAAACGCTAACCTTACTGTTAGAAAAAGACACTAGACGCTTAGACTTAACGGGACACTTCGTGATAAATATCAAAATTGAGCGTGCATCTAATTACTTGCAGCTCAGTGAACATTTGCATCAATATACCTTAGGTACTCAGCATTCAATACCTTTGAGGTTCTTACCTCTAAATCATTAAAAAATAAATGACTGTCTGCTAAATTGAAAATCATTTCCTCCATGCGAAGGCCTAATGACACAGAGTTTGGAGCATCCTAGGGTGGACACAAAGATTACTTAAGGTAAACAAAGACATAACACCACAGTCCTTTGACCTGCTTCCAATTTGATTACTATACAATGTAGAAAGTAAAACAAAAACAGCACAACTGCAATTTTTGCAGAAATAACCCTGCCTTAGCCCTAACCCTGCTTCGAACAACTCAGACCGGGTAGTCAACCAAATGGTTAAGTCCAATTGAAACCTAAGTTGTCATGGTATTTATCCCAGGTTACCACTAACCCTAATGCTAACCTTAGGCCTAAATGCTACACTAAGAGAACGTTTAGGCCTAAGGTTAGTATTAGGGTTAGGGTGGTCCATGGACCGGGTCCCTTCAAACAAGCATGACCCACGACCCACGACCCACGATCCACCCACCCACGCGATTTAGCCTCACCCGTGGGGTAGTGTTTTGTAACTAATAACAACAGTAATTATAAAATAAACAAAAGAACATTGCCATTAGTGGTGACAGGACAGTTAAATCTAACTGCCTTTTTGCCATCAAGGCCAGAATAATTTGTAAAATAATCAGTGAGTGAAACACTGGTACTTATTACTAAAATAAGGAGACAAAACCCAAAGTCATCTTTGGTAAATCGAAGGGTTGCATGCACAACCACTGTAAGTAACTTTTTATGTATTTCAGTTATTTCATCAAAAGGAGGCCAAATCTTGAGCAGGCAAAAACTAACGGCAGCTGGATTAAAACAGAGGGAGAAAAAAATTGTTTGGGAACCTTTCATCTCAGCCCCTGTTACACTGAAATATTTTTTGCAACTTGTGTTGCAACGTTTCCTGCAGCGCCACTGCAAGAAGTTGCACAAGATATCGTGTCATGTAACACACATGTACTTTGCAATGGGTGTAATTGTTGCAAGACAAGTTGCATAGAAAGTTGAACTCGATTCTACTTTCTGCAACGGTTTCTGCAACTTGTCTCAATATTTTGGCTCTTGCAACAATTGCCACCCTATGAAGTGTTTTGTGCAACTTGCCACGCAATGACATTGCAACACAAGTTGCATGAAACATTGCTGTGTAACAATGCCTTTATTGCCTTCATCTTTTTAGTATGACTTAAGACAGTTCATAGAAAAAGTTAGGTCCTGTTTACAGCTCAAAATTTGGCCACAATTTGACAAAACGACCAAAAAGTGTTAAAAAAAGAAGTCACTAACACATGACATTTCTGCACACAACCCTTCACTTCACAACACTAACCTTGCCAAATTTAGAGGCAAAGGCCCCCGTTAAAAGTGAATGGAAAATGATAATTGTTTCATCAAGGTCCCATATAAAGATACGCTGAAAAATCAACAACACAGATTTTATTTTTCCAAAGCAATTTGTCGTTGTTGTTTTTTAAATTAAAAGCCATCATTTTGTCAGTTTGCAACTTAAATATTACAGACATCACATTGAATAACCACATGCATGTCAATTTAATAATCTCTCAGATAATACACATGTTATGATTTGCCAAGTTAAAGAGCCATATTCTACAGTACAGTTTGTTTGATTTCATGGTGTGCTTTCCTGGTCAATTCAATTACCAAGACATATAATAAACATATTACTAGCCTCACTTTCTCAGTCTGTGCTATATTTTAGGGTACCTTGTCCCCC
>BLFK01000887.1:102983-156333 GCA_014634185.1 Astreopora myriophthalma
ACTCCCTAAGGCAAAATCCTGGTGAGAACACTGAATACACTGACTAAGCGAAAATAGGATAAGTACAGAAAATGAGAAACAGAAGAGAAACAGAAGGAAAACGACGAATACTTACAAGATGAATGTGACGACAGGATAGAGAACTTGCTGCAAGGCCTAACTTACACTAAACTTTTGACTTCTAACTTGAATTATAACTTTTACTACTGAACCCGAAACTACCACTGAACAAACTAATATTAACAAGTTACCAATATATAGTAATATGCAAAAATTAAATAAACTAACAAGTACGAAAACGACCTACCATGACAAAGAATGCTAATAAACGAGAAACCTAAGACAAGAGCACTAATGAACATGTGAGGTGACAGATAAGGGAATGAACTAAATGGTGTTACAACGATAAGACAATACACAAAGCTAACTACGATACTGCGTTGTACTGATGTCGCGCCTATACAATTAGAATGCAAAGCATGGGAAAACAACAGTGACTACTGTTTTACTTCTTATTGCTTTGAAAGTTCATGCAACTTTCTTGATCCATTCTATTGCTAAGTGAACCAAAACCAAAATCAAAATAACTGCATTATCACTTTTGACAGTCAGTTCTCAAACTCATTAATAATTCATCACCCCAAACAAACGAAATCACAACCGTGAAGGAAGTTTGGATACATGATCTTAATTAGCATAAAATTTTGGCAACTTTAAACTCAAATTTCTCTTAAAATACTTATTCCTTTGAGAAGTAATATCAAACACTCAAAAGAGTGTTTCATCCTCTATCCAAACACCTCGAATTCGGTTAAAAAACTTGCTTCTCCGTGTTTGGATATCCATCTGATGAAACACTCTTCTTCGTGTTTGATATATTACTTAAAACCTGCCATTTTTCATGGAACCAACTGTGGAATTGTGCATATTACAGGCATCCTAACTATGACAAGTAACTAAACCCAGAAATTTGCAACATGAGTTTTAGAAAAAAAAAAGTACCGGTATATTAAACCACCATCACAAAAGCTTTATTTGATCACCAAGAAAGTACTTTGTGTCAAACCTACAATAAAACATCAAAACCTCCAACACTATCTCTTCTGTATATAACAGCATCATTTCCATGTTTCTCAGTATAAATACTTATCTAGACTATGAAAGTTTGCATTATGTCTTCTAGAAAATAATCTCATTGCATATCTGCATGTTATCACTTCAGGCCTCACAAAGTCATATCCACTCAGACTTTGTCTCTTAATACCTCTCCTTTTCCAAAATGCAAAAACAAAAGGTCAAAGAAGCTGAAAGTTGCACCACTCTGGACACCATTTACTGTAACACTCACTTGCCATGAAAGTATGAAGAATCAGCTAATATTTAAATCTTGACCAAAATTGTTATCGAAACACAAAGTACAGTGTATCTGCCATGTTGTTTTGTGACAGAAAATTGCTACCACACGTCAACCAAGCCTTACAGAGTAGTCTGCTGGCCACTTTTGTGCAAGCCATTCTAATCCTATGAATTCACTGTTTGCCAGTTAAAGGGACAAAGAAAAAAAGATGCAATGTCCACTCGATAATGTAAACTTCTGCAAGAATACAGACTAAACCAATGTTTATTAATTTTACACACAAAAATAATAGTGTATTAACTACAATGTAGCTCACAGATGCTTAATCATTGCTGTAAGAGAGCCCCAGCAAGTCACATAATAGTAATACGTAATACTCATAATAGTAATACTCATAGATTGAGTTGATAGTTTGTCTCATTGGTGGTGGTTCTCATTGTGAACCGCAATGAGTAACACCTTTCATGACAATACACGAGATGTTGATACACCTAATTCAAAACACCCATTTAATGCCTGAGTCACACATGGAGGTTGGGTGCCCAGGAACCCGGGGGCTGGAGCTGCTCACCCCAAACCCAGGGAGCAAGAACATCCCAAAAGCCTGCCCTACCTGCAACCCAGCCACGAGCCCCGCCCGCCAAACCCAGCCCCAACCCAAGCATCCGTCACACAGAGCCAGGAGCTCAGTGGAAATAATAATAATAATATTCAACGATAATTATAATAAAACAATGGAGAAAAAAAAAAACACTAAAACTCCACAAACTGAAGACGCCCACTATGCACTCAGTAAAACCACGACCACATGTAAAGGCGCACGCAACAATTGCAACAATAAACCGCTGACCTGAGGGGACAGGAAACAGTTCTGCCCCAGGCCTATTACAGTAACGCAAACCCTAGCAACACAAAAACAAACGCCACGCTAACGCCACCAAAACATGCTAATAAATGCTAATGCCACGCTTAACCCAATGCCAATAAAAGGGGACAACGCTCCTCGTCGTTAACTAAGTTAAATAAATATATTTAACCTCATATTGCATATTAAAGCAAAAGATCCTCTTACTGGCACTGCTTCTAGAACACCACTTGTCTCTGACTGTACTGAGTCTGTTGCCATTCCCTATTAAAAAAAAAAAGAAACTTTTTTCCTGTTTATTCAACTTTTTTGCATCAAATTTAACTTCAAGAAAAAGAGCATTGCTAAGCATTAAGTTTCTAGACTTGAGGAAGAATTCAGGGCTGGTACAAAAGGACTAGGAAACTGGCCTTTTGAAAGATAACCATGCACTGAGTATAACAAAACTTTGTAAGCTAACTGAGAAACATGTGTTATTATAGTTTTAACATTCTATGGTGGGAAAGCCCGCTACAGCAAAACACCATTTGTGAACCAATATGAACTGTAAACAGACTACTAGTTTTAGTATGTATCAAATGCACCACAGCCCATGAATTGCATTTGCAGTATTGCCTTATGTGCAGCTTGTTCTTAACAGGCTTTCATAAATAGAGTTAAAATAATTTATTAGTATCATAGGGTTTGTCCAAAAAGAAACAAACTACGTACAGCTTTACAGTATCTCATGGGCAAATAAAGTTGAGTATGTTACATTTACCAAACATGGCTCAGGTACATGCAGGTAAAATGTGAAAAGGGGGAAAATACTGGTTTTTTGAATTTCAATTATTTTGTAGTACATGTACATGCAAAGGGGAACAAATGGCTACAGCTAAAGTTGGCTAAGGAACAAAACAATTTATAAGCTTAACTGCTGCAACACACTTAAAGCCATAAATAAATTTTATTCCCTTAAATACTCTGCCTCACATTGCTGCTTCTGTTGTCTTACCGTTTACATTCCCAGCTTTCTTTACACTCGTACAGGATAAATTAATGTCACCTTTCACACCAATTTATCATAACTACAGTGAACAGTTAAGTCAAAGCAGAAAAGTTCACACACTGAGCAGCACTTTTGAAAAGGTTTCCGAGTACATGTAGCCGTTGTGGCTAAAGTAAATTGAGCATCTGCCTGTACTTCTGCGAGGGACCAGATACAAAAACTGATCACAACTTTTAAAACCCCTTGTTTAAGTTACATGAAACATGTTGGTAATGTCAGTCAAGTACAACAGAGAATCAAAATAATTTTAATAAATCAAACAGCAGCTTTTAAAAGTTAAATTTATACCTTGGGTGGCATAGCAGCGTAAAACCTAGAACCGCATAGAAACATTTGATCGTCTGATTCAGTCTCCTCTGCAGTTTAGCTTCAAGAAATAAAAGTAAGTTAATTCAGTTTAATTTATTGAACAATTAGAATGCTTCAGCTTGTTCATGTTGTGATTATGATAACTTTTTAAAATATTTACTATACAAACCATTAAGAACAGTCACTAAGGCCTAAAGGAATTTCAAACTTTCCAAACCTTAAAAACAATTAAAACATAGCAACAACTACTACCAAAAACAGGAACCAATAGCCTTGGAATTTAACACCCCTAGTCATCATTTATACCAAACACCTTGTGCATTGTTTAATGTCAAGTTTAGATTTCAGTCTAAACAATTAATTATTTGCATGTGTGACTGTACAAAAATCACAGCGTTAAGATACAAAGAAAAATAATATGACTGATATTAAAAGTTAACCTGACCAATAACTGCGGGAAAGCTTTGTAGAGTCTCATTGTGTCTTGGATCCTTTAGTCAGAGAACACCATTTATACACACCTGACAATAATTAAGTAAAGCAGAAATATGGCTTTTGTTCAAAAATAGTCTGATTCAGCTTTCCAACATATTGTTATTTTAACATTCAGTTGTGACAACAAATAAAACACCCTTCAACGTTCATGTCTTTCCAAGAGGTTATGTGATACTAGCTTTTACTAACTGATTGTCTCACCAGCTTGGTTTTATTGCACAAATTGCTAATTTCTCAAATAGACCTAATTGGCTAACACAATGTTGTACCCAATTCAAATCCTTTGGGCTTAAAATGTTTTGTTCTAAGTATTTCCATATCATTTAAATGTGAATGTTACATTATAATGCAAATACAATAAACAGATAATCTTAATCCCGGGAGATCTGAATTGGGTACAACATTGCATTAGCCAATTAGCTAGATCTATTGGGGAATTCATGAATTCAGCAAAAAGTAAACATTTGAGTAGGCTGTTACCAGTATTAAAAAAAGCCCTGTGAAATCAGCTATCAGTTGTGTTATGTGCAGTACTTGTTGGGTCTACACATCACAGCTAGGAAGATGTTTATTTTAAGCAAGTGACATCAGCAGATCACAAAGTTTCTTTGGAAATGGGTATTCCAATTTAGTCTCTTGATGCATACCAACAAGCTAGACAATTAACTTACTCTTACTACATTTATTTTCAATTTTCTGGCTTGTGCTTTTTTGTTCTGTGTTACACTGAAAAGGGTTAAAACTAACACTGTTGAGCTTTGGTTCAGCTGGCACATCTACCCCTAGGAAGGGGATGATATGTTTTGGTTTCTAGAATGCCTTGTAATGGTTTAAAACTGCCTGTTATCTCTCAGTAATAATTGTTATTGCACAAAAAATTTGAGTGTCACAAAAACCAAACCAAAACACAGTCATCAAGGAAATTGTACAAATGTATAGCAACAACATCATGCTGTAATTGCTTTCCTAACAAGAAATGGACAATAATACAAAGCATCTGTGTAGTGAATTAGACAGGTGTGGTCAGTTTTTTTTTCACAACCCACCTACTTAAAGTGCCATTTTTAGTTGGGTTTTCTTTTTACTATTTCTTCAAGAAATAAGAACTACCACAATCCCCTACTTGTTTTAAATCTTCCTAGGAAACCAGCAACAGACTTTGATTCCTGTTTCTGTGAATATACATATTTTCCCCAGGAGTTAGCAAGCACACTAATGGTGAGGAAGGAAGAACTGTGCTGCATTACAGTTGCAATTTGACTAATGGAGCCACTCACCAGGTGTTCATAACAAATGTGTTTAACAGTCCAAAAAAATACACTGACTGGCTTCAGCTTTTTCGCACAACATACATGTATTTATATGTCAATAAGGTGCCTGCACATACGCCTTATTCCAAAATGGCCACCAATTTAATACTCTTTCATTTTTATTCAAATTAGCCCTTGTTGCCTCGTCTTTAAGCCCAAAATTCAAAAGAATATTTTACCTTGAATGAGGATAGAAGGGCTAATTTGAATAAAAACAAAAGAATATTAAAATAGCAGCCATTTTGGAATAAGGTGTATAGTTCCATAGTTTCCTTGGAGAAGTGTACATGTATGCAAAACTACATCTAAGGACCATAAATTCATGACTGACCAACAAAGCTTCTCTGCTTGGGTTACTTTGACCCACAACAATGCTTTCAAGTGTTCCTTTTAAGCACAGACACTCTTCACCCTACATTATCATACATATCACTACTTTAGGAAAGATACAGGTCACAAGAAGGATGGAAATGTTAAGCGAAGAATGTACTAATGTTTCCGCAACAAGAAACATAAGGAGAACAGGGAAGAGATCATAAATAGCAAGACCGAGGCTTAAGAAATTATACAAGGAAAGAGATGAGGGCTTACACTGTAGCTTAAGTGAGCAGGAAAAAAGAAAACAAAAAAGACCACTTCCCAAGTCATACTGCTCATCGGATACAAGTTTTAGGTGCTTGATAATTGCAAATACATGTTTTTTTTGTTCTCATTAACACTCTTGATGAGGGGGAAAATCATTGCTGTCTCTCTAAGACAAAGCGAGTTCCTAATACAAAGATATAAAATGAAAATTAAACAGAATTTAAATAAAATGAAATTTAACCAGTAAGTCCCTAAGTACAGGCAGGCTTTAGTCTAAAGCCACTAAAAGCAAACTCTTTGTTCACCCATAACTACAACTGTACCTGTTCCAGTTAACCAAGACTGCATTAACAAGTGTTTATTTAGGGGCCAAACACTATAATGTTTCAAGGAAATAATTTTTCCCTTTTGATACAAAAAAAAAAAAGAAGCCCAGTCTATCTGTGACTAAAATTGATCATATATATCACACGAGTTGACAAATTTGGACACTTACAGCCTGGAAAAAGTAAAATTGAAGATACATCGAGATGACTGTGTGAGATGACTTTCGGTGAAATGTTTTATTATTGCTTTTTATTTTGAAAAATTTCCATGCAAAGTTAAGAAATATATCTACATATGTTCATAGTTAGAGACCAAAATGTGGTTGGTATTCCTCTTTAATTCCAGGGAAAGGAAAGTGTAAAAACAAAACAGTGCACAACATAATTACAAATTATTTGTTGTATGTGATATCTCGGGCTTAAAGAAACTAATAATTTGCACTTTTTTCAACTTTTCAGCTGCTCATTGCATATAACCCCAATATTGTCTCTGATCAACAAACAATAATTCTTCAAGTCAAGCATTAAAGCAACATCCCTTTAAAATCAAGCCAAATAACTTGGGTTATTTTGGATTTGAGTCTGGAACATGACAGCGAAGGGGCCAGTGCCCTTATCACAGATTAGCAATTAGTAAAAAACTAAGAACAATAGTGGTACCAGCAATTATTTGTTGTTCATTTGTTTGTTAGTTTCAGGCTCATTCTCCCAATTAAAACTCATGTCACAGAAATCAAATTGCCTAGCTTCAAATGCCTTGATCAGCACAATTTTCTGAAGGGTTTAACCAACGAGAATGAAGTTCATCAATCTACCACACCAACGATGGCACTCTACTGAAAGAGGTTGGTGATTACAAATACCTTGGATCATGTCTCTGAAAGTAAGAGGGACTTCAAGGCATGCAAGGGCCAGGCTTGGAATGCCTGCAATAAGCTGCATCACATCTGGCAGTCTGGAATATCCAGTTCTACTAAATTGGCTTTCTGCAGAGCCAGGGTAGAAAGCATTCTATTATATGGTGCAGAGACCAGGACTATGAGTCAAGACCTCCAAGAACATATTGATGGCACCCACACCAGGCTACTTATGAGAGTTCAAAACACCTCCTGACAAGACCACCAACCCAGGGAACAAATCTATGGGGGCATTCATCCAATATCTACCATAGCTGCATGGCAAAGGGCACGTTTTGTGGGTCACTGTGTTCGAGCCCACAACCAACCAGTTGCTGAGGTGAAATCTTAGAGACTCCCATGTTCAAAGAGAGGAAAATGTCCAGTGATGTAGTCACTTGTAATTGTATGTATTTACCAACCCTTTCTTTACTTTTCCCCACCCAACACTATTCATTTTGCTTATTAATATACTTCATGAACACTTTCCTGTCACTCGAAAGTGACAAACTACACACCTAGCAGGCTGACACATTTCAATCACTCTAACATCACAACAACATTGACGTGTTAAGCCATCAGACAGGTTTTTAACTTTGATGTACATCTCCTAGTCTGCTTTTCCATGGCCAACACAATCTTCAAAACTGAATCAGGGTTAAGGTTATGTATGACCTGAAACTGTAAGCAACTAGGGATTTAGTTTCCTAAAAATAAACTGCACCTAACCAGAAGGGGAAAGAAATATTTACAAAAGCTCTAAACCCCCTACAAAGGGGAACTAGTGGCAAAGGCAAGTTTATCATTATCCGTATTATTAAAGTTATCATCATTATCATTATCATCATCATCATTATTATTATTATTATTGTTACTTACAGGAGAAGTCACTTGTCTATAGACAGGTTGGTGCAAATAGCAGCTGAATCTGTTAATTACCGTATGAACAGGCAAGTTCACTCAATAATTACATAGAAGGGAAAACATACTCCCAACACTAGTTTCTCCATTTTTTCAGCCTTGAATGTTTCAATACATCACCATCACTAAATTTTATTGTGTAACACAAAGGCCGAAATTAATTTTCTTTACTTTGACTTGATGAAAGAAAGTCATGGCAGCATGAGCTGACATATTTCATTTGATGACAAAGACGGAGAACAAATTTATGCTCAGGTGTCATAGCTGCACAAA
Source organism: Astreopora myriophthalma (assembly GCA_014634185.1). Taxonomy (NCBI): domain Eukaryota; kingdom Metazoa; phylum Cnidaria; class Anthozoa; order Scleractinia; family Acroporidae; genus Astreopora; species Astreopora myriophthalma. The sequence goes on from BLFK01000887.1 coordinate 111,369, forward strand.
CTCTTCTGTTCTGTAAGCCTTTACAATAATTCTTTTAATTTCCCGAAGTTCCCTCCGGTTAAGAAAATCATAGGATGTGATATATTAAAAGGAAATTATGACTTGTACGATAAAATGCAAAACAACCCCCTTAAGTGCACTCGTTGTTTGCTCTTCAAGTTAGAATGAAGTGAAATGCGCATTAAAAGATATCGAGATATTTTCGTTTTTTTCTTGTAAAATAAATTAATGACAAAAAAAGCAAAAGAGCAAAATAAATAATTTTTTTACGCAATCTTCCTCAATTTCATTTCGATTTTCACTGCAAGCGTGACTGCTAAGATTAGGAGGGAAAGGTCCTTTCAATCAAACTCTTTCAGGAAATTATTTCAGTCGGTAAGAAAGGTGACAAATATACAATACAAGAAGATTTGATATCAGCAAAATCGTAGAAAACCAAGTACATAAAAAAAGTTGACGAAGATTTAGGAAAGTTGTTCTCGTGCCATTTTTAGCATCACAACACACCCTGAATGTGACACAGCGAAACGGATTAATAAAACGCTGCAGTTTAACATCTTTGGATAATCAAAAATGGCAAGATTTTTTTCCCAATGAACAATAACTCTAAAGATAAACAAAGAAGAGGTGTAAACACGCTCAGAATAAATGACAAGGAGAGAAACTTACTGGAGGCTCGACTCGACAAGACGAATGTCGTCGAACAAGGCGGAAAGCCAAAATTACCGCACGCACAGACAAATCTCACAAATAGCTTAGCTTGATGGCCGTTGTTTTAAGATTATGTTTTATTTTATATTGGATTTTAAGCATAAACATTTTCATTTAACTGAAACAATAGTAAACGGCGTGCACAATAGTTCTTCTTTGTGTGAAGAAGTTCTCCCTTAATTTCATGGCAATTATGTTAATCTTACAGGATGTTAAACTTGACTACACTTGTTTGAATTGTGGTCGAGGATTGTTCCGAAAACACCACTTTGGTCACATCAGTTTGAGATAGAAACTCTTTCGTGCTATTCTATCTACAGGACAGGATAGGCACATTTGCGCAAGAACAACATATTAGAACCGACTCTCGTACTTTCAATTTCACAGTCCAAACGTCAAATAAAGGAAACGGACGTCTGATTGCACTTAAGGGAAAAATTACACCAAAACGACCAAAGTTTGTCAAACGTGCTGAAAGTCAAATGCTTGTATCCAGCGCTTAAAACATTTAATATGTTAACCCGCCAAACGGAGAATGAACAAAGTTCGTCTTTACACGCGACGAAACTTTCTCCCAGCTATGAATTGTCATGGCAAGAGCTTAACGAATCATTTCCAACCTCGACAAACTTGTAAACTTTGAAACGTTGTGACCAAAAAACAGGTGAATTGCCTCCGTAAGTAATTTGAATGAAACATCAAGTTGTCATCAGCTGTGGCAAGTTTACGCTGTTCCTTCCAGAACACCGTTTCATCGCAACCGCAAAAGGAAATGAACCAACGAACTTCTCTTCCAAGGACTAAATCAACGATCGGTCAAGGCATCAAATTTTCAAATACAACCGTCCTTGAAATTAAATGATTCGCCCAAAAAACGGACAAAGAAAGAGTAAACGCTCTCGCTTTGACGAGCATTGTTTCTTTGATTGCGCGCTTGCGGCAGCACTTGGCGACGAAAAACAGTCGATTTATACAACCACTCAGCTGAGTGCGATAACCGCCTGACTTGACAACTCCTTTGCGAAGCTGGGAGCTCCAGCGATGCAGCAGGAAAGTTTAAGATTTCTGAATCCCGGCGAAATTCTAAATAAACAAACTCGCATTGATCGGTAGCCCGTTCACGGTGAAAACGGGCTCGGTTGAACGAAAATGTCACTCAGGGACATTTTCACACGTGTTTCTCAAGTCACGGCTCGAGCCCCACCGCACAAAAATAAATATCACCGACGATCCTTTTATACAGCTACGAGGCGAATGAAGTGCTCAACTTACCCTTAATTCACCATTCACCGCTTGCAATCAAAACTCGCGCTTCAATCGGGGGACTCGTCTTACATCGCATCGAATGAACAGGAGGACTGCACCCTGCAAGAGAGGGAAAGCTTGCATGCAAAATCATCTGACGTTCACGTAATGGGCCCAAGAGCCCACGAATCAAACCTCCACCCAGCTAAAGCTCACATTTCCGTACCAAGAATGCTATGGGCTGAGAGTTCAACCTGTTATAGTAAAGGAAAATGCTACACTGTAATAGGAGAACACCAAACCAACGCAAGTAGCTCAGAAACTCCCTCATCAATTTTCACGAGGGAAGCTGGACGGCCTGCAACGTCTTATGGGAAGCACGCCACGGCGCCTTTCTTTGAAGTTTGCTCAGACAATTAACAGCAACCAATAGTGGCTTGTGTTGGCCAATTTATGACAGTGCGATAAGGGCAGCAGGCGTAATTAGTTTAATTACTGTGAATTGGTGACACTCGGAGACAATTGAAAGCATCAAACAAACTAAATTGGGAAGTGATGATGCATGCTTTCCATGAATTCACGAGCCTACGTTTCGCGTTTATAATACCGTATTTGAAGAAACATTTCAAAGAGTCCAGGAGAATTGTTTTCAGTATTGCTATTTTGGCTTTATAGATCTTTTTATTTGTGATTTTCAAGAACAAAGTCCCTTTTCAAGCCAAAACAAGTACCGCCCACATTTTAAGTTGCCCTTCGGCAACAACAAACGACCACTTGTTTAAAACAGACCTAAAAGAATCGATTTCTAACACATGTGAAAATCTTCACAAGATATCTGTCAGTGATATATCCTTCACTTAGTGCTTCAAAAGTCACGAAAAACTCAAAAGGACGCGCGTGCGTTAGTGCTATTGTATTGGATCCATCTAGAAAGACGAGGCGGGCGCTCGAAGAAAAAAGGTTTTGTCACCAGGTTCAAAAGGGCGATTGCTATCTGGACGCTGGCAGGGCGAATAAACAAACATTGAATGGATTGAAGAAAACCATATGAAAGAAAAACACTTCTTCCCCATTTGACAGAAGTGTTATCTTAATTTTATCATCGCCAGACAGCCCTCAGTGATCTCGCCTCCGAATTTGCCTTTTTTCCAGCCGGCTCACTTCTCTGAAGTACATCTGGGATCGGTTTAATTCAGCGAACAATTTTCGCTGCTCTTGAGCCCAGATGGGCTCAACTCTTCTTGCTTTTTACTTGTGATTATACCGCCCGCGAGGCTGCAGGAAATGACTTGCGTGTCCATTTTTTTTCTCAGACTGTTTGGGAAAGTTGCCAGTCTCCTTGCACTTTTCAAAGAGAAACCGCTCATCTGTAATTGGCTTGTTCGCAAGTGAATGACAGCGTATCCACTGGAGTTGAAAGCTGCTTGGCGGATTACGAAATCCCGCGCTGCCAAATACCTCTTGTTATGTCTTTTTAAAAAGAGGATTTCCGGTCTGTTACCGCAAATTACGCTGTTCGATTTGGGTCGGGAAAAAACTAGTAAGGGGTTTTAGTCTCACTAGTCATGGTTTGAAACTTGCTGTTTTCATTTTTCTCCATCTGTTTCGAGAAACAACGTCTTGCACTTTCGATAAGAAAATTTCGAACTCTTCATCACTCAGAACGTCAGAAATGAAGCTCATTAATCACCACCTTAGTCGCAAATATTAAATAACATGTTTAATTCATAAGGCACGCTAAAATTTTGACGCGTTTTCGACAATTGCTCTAAAAAGTATCTCAAACGACTGGAGAATTTGGCGTGATTACTGTTGTCGTTCTGAAAACGCGAAAATTAACAAGTGTTTTTTATATATATATATGAATATATATATCACAGAAAACACTGAAAATGCTTTCATTTTAAACTGGAAAGGTCCCAGGGGATGATTTCCTTCATGTTTACCCGTGTTTACGTTTTTTCTTTTCGCTGTTTTCACAACTCTTGAAGTCGCAGAAGACTAACAATGTTAACCAAACAAATTTAACGAGATAAGTTAATCTGTCAAAAAGGCTTCCGCAAACCGCAAAGGTGTATTTTTAACCATCAAATCGGAGAGCACAATAGATCATTTTCTAAATTCTCCCTAATTTGTAAGATTAGGAGAGTAAACACACTGGTCGGTCAGGGAAGAAGTTGTCATCTGTCAATCCATCAAACAAACTAAAACAAGTGTTGAGAATTTCTCCCCCTAGCATCGGATAGCCGACAAACACCAGGAATTCAGTATTTGTTTATCCAAGCCATGGGTCTTTTATTTAGTGACCTTTGAAGACTTTTGATGAACGAATTAGCCTAAAAAACAAATAAGTTCATTATTAATGCCTTCTTAAAGCAGTTAATGGAACGCTAAACAAAACAAAGCTTGCCGGCTTTCAACGATCCTTGACCTCGAGAATGACCCGGCTTGCACAAACTCCAGCTCATTGCACGTCTTTGTGCTCTGTCTCGCTACTTTGCAGCGTCCGCCCTTTTCTTCCGAAGAACGTTTGAGGAGCTGAAGTGAGCCAAGTGTTTAAACCTTTTAATACGCAATGGATGTCACTAACGATTATGCAATTAATTGTTCTGATTACTCGGAATGCACTGAAAGAGCAAATGAAGCGGTGACCTACATAAATTGAACTACTCCGCTCCGTTTTGTTTCACTCCCTCAGTCATTCGTCTCTGCGTTCTCTTGACCTGCAAAATCTGCTAAGACTGCAAAATCTTCAAGTGTCACTTCTTTCGTTCAGGGTGAAATACCGCAGCAGTTTAAATATCCTGACCCCTTATCTCCAACGCGATGAGATTCCAAAAGATCCCCATCATTGACCATCATTGTTGATTTACACCCAAACCACGGATCCCTCTAATCTGTTCTTTTAATCTAATGACTACCAAACATAGCTATCATTAATCCCTTTGGAACTTCACTTGCTAATTGCCACAGTGTTTCGTTTTGGAGCATGGGAGCGCTACAAATCACCTGAAATTTTCCACCACATCCTCCTTGATCTCTTACCAAAGGTCATCAAGGAATCGCGAAGCATTGAGGTTTTGTATGTGTGTGTAGCTGGCTGTTCTGTTTAGGCACTGGGGATAGATTTATTTGTCCCCGGCGAAACAACATCCCCATCGAAAAATACTACAGACAACAGTCACGTCATAACGAGCATAGCTCTATACAAACATTTTTCATAATGAACACTCAAGGGATTACGTAATAGACTAAAGTAAAAAGAATTACACGCCAGCGCACGAAACAAAACACCCCGAGAGAAAATCCACTGTTCCGCTGGCGGTGTGGGCTTTTTTTGCTTACAGGCTGCCAAATCATTAGGCCGTTCCTTTCTTCTGTCGAACCGAATAGTAGTGGAAATATTGATATTCCCGCCGACTACAAGCTCTCCTGCCTCTTGTCACTTTTCGGGGCGAATAAGTGCAATCTCATCGACTTTTATGTAACCTCGATATTTTTTTAAAAAATCAATGAAATTACACTTAAACGTTCCAGAAAGGGACAAGAAGCAGTGGAATGAAGAATAGGTTTAAAATTGGTCACATCACATTTCCACAACGCTATTCGGTTCGATTAAAAAAACTGCAGCTCACACACTATGATTGGGCTCCCTGTGGTTTGCTCCCACGCGTTCCTCTCATGCGGGTGATTGCTGTGAGATGAAAACATTGAAAACCAGACGATCGCGCATGCGTGTTCCCTTGATATGCAGTCTTCAAACAAACTATCTCGTTACTTTTAGCGTCATTGTCCTTTAACCAATGAAAGGAAATACAGTAAGGGAACGCATCTACCCTATTTTGCAAATCACTGAACTTGCATGCTCATGGAAGACCATCAAACGTTCTTCCTTTCTTCGACTAACAGCTACTGCTGAATATCAAACATTTTGTTCTCTACTTGTAAGCTGTGACCTGCGGTGCAAGGGGGGATGAAACTAAAAGCCCACGTAAATCAATTGGTCTGTGACGCAAGTTATCGAGAGTGTTCAGCATAATCTTGTTTCGCACGCAGAAAATGCATTGCAATGTTATAAAAGAAATGGTTCTCTTCATTTATTTAACGTTAATAAGCGGGTTGAAAGTACTTCCGGAGGAACAACAATCTTACAGCCTCAAACAATCTCACTACACATCCTCATTGTTTCATCATTGTCAAACTTTCAGCATTTTACAGTGGCCCTAAGACAACGCTAGCCTTTCGGTCAGAAGAGAAATCTCTTTTCATGGCGATCCATACGTTGGCGTGCATATATCGAGCCTTGCTCGAGGTGTAGCCGAGAGTATTCCTAGCTTCGTGAGTGCTCTCAAAACGTCCCGCATACCGCATCATGAGTCGCGAGAATCAATTTTTTTGCCCCGATAAGAGACGATTCCTCTGCAGTTGCGATTATCTTCGAAAGTGACCGCAAGGGTAGCAGCGTCTAGCCTCAACGCAAAATGCCAAAAGATGTCTGTAGAACCCCAAATCATGACGACTTTGGTTACCACCGACTCAGATGCTGTAATGATTCTCGTGCTTCCGGAAGTACTTTTGATATCATTGACAAAGCACTCGCCTTCGTACGCTTGCATTAAAAGCATGTCAAAGCGGACTAACTTTTAAACACCCCATGTCGGCATTACATATTGATTATTGTTATTCAACAGCTCAGTAGACAGTTTGAAAAAGCAAATCTTGTAGTACTTGCTGCAAATTCTGTGACTGAGCTATCGGTCCGTCTAAGATCCGGATCGTGACCTGCGGACAACAATTCACTATAGAAAAATCGCGGGGATGATCGTCCGCATTGACGATGTGATGGCTGAACAAAGTTGAACAAAAGCGGTAGTAGAAACTGATTTGGAAAATTCGGTGACTATCCCCAAGAATTCGCGGGCCCGGAGATAGCTTTTACCAGCTATTCGTCTGCAACAAAACTTTTAAGAGCCGAGTGCGTAAGTTTTTACTGCAACGCTAATTAGTTAAATAGAAATTGCCGCTCCTTGGGATGGGAGTTCTGGAAGTGAAACAAACTCTCTCCGCCACCGATTGCCGGTGTCTGATGTTGACCTGCTATGTCTTGTTCAAGTGTATTGAGAATGATGACTGTTTTAAGTTTTAAACTTAGTTTGTCCTCTTTCGGTGAGCAGTTGTGAACCATGCATGCATTGATTAGACCATATGTAGTACATCCTTGTCTATATTTGAATTTGATATTTGCATCTTGCCTTGTGGGGTATTTTTCACTTAGCGCATTATACAAAAACAACAACAACAACAATAACAACAAAAAGCTGCGAGGGAGAGAAGAACCGGCGGTCCATTACCGTAACTAAGTGACTGTGATATTCCTCAAGTTTCAGCTTATAGCCGTCTGCATGATTCTACTATGCCGCTATGAAGCTTAAGGGGAGTTTATTCGTTGTCACATATGTAGTCATTTTGAAGTGCATATGGCACATATCTAAGCACAGAAAGGTTGCATCCTCCTATTCCCCAAACTCCATAGAAGAGAGAATGTCTGATCCCCGGGGAGGACTCCCCTATAAAAATGACGGAGGCGCTCGTCTGAACATTTTGAAAACAACCCTAAAAGGTACCAGAAATTTCGCTTTGTGAGCGTGGCCCATATTAATTTTAACCGCTAAGAGGTACCAACTCTAAGACAACAAAATGACTGGCACTGAAATCGATAAAAACGATTCTCTCAAACACCTTCCATTAAAAAAAAAACTGAAAGAATTGTCATAAATCTCTATCCTATTTAAGATCGATAACCTTAAGAGCCCCTAAAAGGTACCAAGATAATTCATCAAAGTGCCCCCAACACGTGTACTCGGATTTTGCCCTTCGCCGGGAACCCGGGCCATTCGCTTCGACTGCTCCGTTTCACGCGCAGACGTTTTTGAATAGGGGGACTAAAGACGAACACGTGAACCAAATTGGCCCCGGGGGGAGAGGGGAGGGCATGCTCGAAAATAATTTTCTGTTTTATTTTATTTTATTATTATCACCATCAGGGGCTTTTTGGGCACAAAAGAGGGGGGGGGGCTTAGGGTCCCCCAGCCCCTCCCTCTGCGCGGTCCAGGGAGAAATGCCATCTCTGTACATTCGTGACTTAAGTGGAGCCAGGTGTTAATTGCGCGCTCTAATTAAATATTATCGTGACTGGACGAAACAATTAAATACAAGTCGCGTCAAGCCCAGGCAGCCCAATATCCCTGAACGGCACTTTGGCAGCTGTTACAACACAGTGACAATCCACAGTAAAACCAATAGAAGATTAGGTGAGATAACGTATCCCCATGCCCACTGATAATTATTTTAAATCTATTTTTAAGTTTCGCACCACGCGTGGAAACTATTCAGCCCCATGACCTTGCAGTTCATATTTCACAAGACGGACCAATCAGAATCCGTTCTTTAAATATCCAGTCTCATGACCTCATACTTAAAACAGATTGAAAGAAAATATCATTGATAGATACGTTCTCTTACATCATCTTCTCTTGGTAAAACTTAAGAGCTGACGGGGACCATTTTAGCGACAGTTGTGATGACTTGAAAAAGTTGTATCAGTCGATAATCAGCCAATAAATAGATTTTATCAGTAGATTGAATACAACTAGTGATTAGTTCGTTTTTTTTTTTTACCATGTACAGTCGTTTCATGAACCTCGATTCCACACGAATGTCAAGTTCTATGACGTAAGAGGCTATTGTGATTCAATTGACACTGAGGAAATCTGCAATGAAGCAATCCAAATAAAGCTGTTATTGATGTCGTGTATCTTCCGTAATTGATTAAGTGATTACTCAGGCCCCGGCCGGAAATTGCTTAGCGCGCGTATATCGAGTTATGGATGCACGCGGGAAGTTTGGAGAGCAAGAAAGAAGCGTAAGAGTTGCTGGAGGCGATAGCTGAGAGCAACTCTAGCTTCTTGAGTGCTCCACAAACTTGCCAAGTCTGATTGTTCGGTATCTTTTTTAACTCATTCATTGCGAACCATGGATGAATTGTTGTGGAGGGTCGGATTTTGGCGTGAACAAAAATCTTCTTCCAAGACAAGCTTTGCTACATCGTAAGTAAATTACGGTCTTTGGCAGTGCTTTCCTGGTACCAGAATGACGAATCAGAAGGTTTTGAGGCTGCTACAGCCAACGATCTGAGCTGCGTGCATGACTGGCGATGTCCATGCCGATAAGTTAGTTGTGGGAAAAAAATCAGGTAAATGAAAAATAAGTAGTACATCAAGATCTCGCTTCTCGCACTTTTTAATTAAGGCCAACTTGGCATTGCAGTGGAATTAACAGAGCGCGAGATAGGACGGTCTCAGAATACTTGCAGCACAGTTTAAACATGTTGCAAAAGAGCAAGAAAGTCAGTCATCAAGGCTTCATGAAAAAGTCGGGTTGTTTTTAAAGTACCATAGCCCGGGCTAACTTATGACATCTGTGGCATCACCAATATCCAGCCATAAAACGGCAATGACTGGTTTCTCTAGATTGAGATATTCTCTTTTAAACCAACGACCAGTTAGCTCAGTTGGTAGAGCACTGGACTCCCGTGTGGGAGGTGGCAGGTTCAAAACCCCGGCCGGACCAATACTCAGGGTCTTTAGATAACTGAGGAGAAAGTGCTGCCTTTGTAATGATATCTGCAAATGGTTAGACTTTCTCGGATAAGGACGATAAAACGTAGGTCCTGTCTCACTGCTCTTGTTGTTGATAACTTTGTGGGAAGTCTAAGAACCCACATACTGATCGCAAAGAGTAGAGGACGTAGTTCCCGGTGTTGTGGTCTGACCTTTGGGTTGGCGCTTCACCTAGGGATAATCTCATTGTGCCTTTGTCCCCTTGGACAGAATTGTCTAAGGAAAAATTACTATGCTATGTTAAAGGCATGATGGGTAATGGGTCGTATTATTTCATTAAGTGGTGATGTAGATCAAGCAAGTCCCTGGTCCTTGGAATCAGTCCTTACAGTGAAAACAGGAATGCAACTTGTTCCTCGGGGGCAATCCATATTCATTACTAGAAGACAGATTATCAATTATCTGTGATGGGTAGACTTGCTGTTGATTTTGGAGGTGGAGGAAATTGTTTTTTTCTCATGGCAGGAAGTTTTTACAGGTCACAGGCCAGCTAATACAGGTCATCATTTCACCAATGCTGAACCAAGTGAACTTCACTCTCTACTAATGCTAACCGTAGGCCTAAACAACAGCTTTTAGTTACCCAGTTAGCCAGAACACTTCGAACGTGGTGAACAATACCAATACCACTTGCGCGCCCAGCTGTGCAATACCGATACCACCTTGCGCGCTCGGTTGAGCAAATCGAGATTGATTACCCCTATACAATATCTACTAATTTACGTATTTCCCCCCCCGGGGGGACTCCCATATGGAACGGACGGGGACGCTCGTCGGAAATTTTGAATTTAACCCCTAAAGCTGACATCTGGGCGTGGCTCAAGCTTTTTGTGACCCCTAAAGGAGACCAATCTGGGCGTTGACCCCTAAACGAACCCTAAACGAGACCTTGGCTGCATAAAATATTGGCGCTTTGCCCGGAACACCCTAAGCGAGACCAAAATCTAAAATTTACACCCCTAAGCGAGACGACGAGCATCCCCGTCTGTTTCATATGGGAGTCCCCCCCCCCTCGGGATTTTCCCTTTTTACGCGGGGGCTTCTAGGTTGCCTCCTCGGAGGCCAAAACCTCTCCTGCGAGGGCAGCTACATAACAAATGTGTACGGCACCCTTGAGGACCTTGTGTACTTTGTCATAAAGACATATCAAACCTTACAAGACCAAAGTAATAAATGAAACTTTTCGAGTGATAAAAGAACACAATCAGCTGAACATCCTGACCTGAACCCTGAACATCACCCTCGCGGCTGAACATCCTGAACATCCTAAACAAAACGCATGAGCTAAGAGAAATAATGTTATGAGAAGGAGAAAAAAGAAAATCATAATAACCTAACCAAAAGATTATGATAAGATGACAAATTGTAACGAAACTAAACGCAAAACGGTTGATGAAACACATGTGACCAATCGGTACTATCCCTCATCGTGCGCATCTGTATGGCCCACAGAGTCTCTACAGAGTTGCCCCCCTCACAGAGGTGACCCTGCTGCGTTTAACTCAGTAGTATGTAGATCCTTCAAAATAATTGGACAAAATGTCATGATGAGTAATTCAGGTGGGCTGTAACAGATTATTCCTTATTCGGTCTCTTTCTTATTGAGAGATCCAAATGTTATTAATATTTAGCTTTCAAAAACAAATTTGGCAAGTACGACAGGTTAAAGCTATCACCCAAATTGCTATCATATCAATTGCTATCACCCTTGCGCGGAGTCCAATGTTTAAAATGGAAGCAACATTCAAGCTCTGTAGAACCGTTCTCCCGAAGTACTACGCGAGACCTGAAGACTTAAAAGTATTGTACATCATCTTATGTATTCTCAACGGTCTGCTGTCTTTCACCGCGATCGTGGAAAATGTGGTGATAATTTTCGCGCTCAAGAAAGCTTCTTCAATTCCCTCTTCCACGCGAATTTTGATGCAATGTTTAGCAGTCACAGATCTCGGCACTGGAGCAATTAGTCATCCACTTTACCTCGCTGTTATTTTGAAAATTCAGCAAGATTATGCCTGTGAAAAGATCCATGAAATTCTCATGATGTTTTTCGTACTTGGGACTTTCTTGACGTCTGTGTCATCAACAACAGTCATCTTGATAGGAGTCGACCGCTTTCTGGCCATTCATTTGCATTTGAGGTATGATCAATTTGTTACACCAAGGCGTGCTAAGTTGGCCACAGCTTCTTCCTGTATAACTTCACTCTGCTTTGCTTTCATCTTATGCTTCGTTAATTTTCAGTTTGGAGAAATCTGTTTTCTAGCTCTTGGTTACGGTGGTTTGCTTTTACTCGCTATAGTTTACGTAAAAGTTTTTTTGGTAGCCCGCCACCACGCAGTAAGCATTAACAGCCAAGCACAAGTGGCGATTCATCTCTCACGAATAACAAAAATCGCACAAAACAAAACCTTAGCCATGAAGACCTTCTATGTATATGTCGTTTTCTTGCTGTGTATCTGTCCGTATTTTATCGCGTATACTGTGCTAATAGTTTCGGAGCCTAACGCAAGCATTCAAGGCGCGGTGCACTTAACAACTATTCTGCTGATGTTGAACTCTTCTTTAAACCCGCTTGTATTTGGTTGGAAGGTAAAAGAGGTTCGTCAAATCGTTAAAAACTACTTCAAAAAGTACATTGTCTTTAGACAGAATGGAAATGATTAATAAATATTCACTCCGTCTACTCGTGGAACAAGCTCCGACCCATAACTACTTGGTCGATTACGGACATTACTTGTATGGAAAAAAAAAAACGGTCTGCGTTCAACATTTATTGTCAAGAACATTGAACAAAAACTATGTTATTGACTGTGAAGATTAGATGACTTTCCTCAGTGAACCGTACAGAGAGTGAGCGGAAGAAATCAAGCCTTTCCTGGGTAAAGCGCAAGGTATTCCGGGCACAAGCGTCTCACAGCATGAACTGAGCTGGCCATCTGTCAATATTATAGTTGTAGTTGTAGTTAAAACTAAGACTACTGTTTTATCTTCTTTGTTGCTACGGATACATTTTCGTTGTTGGTTATTTCCCATTCTCACCTAACTCAGTCAGTTTTATCATTTCAAATATTTCACAGCTTGCTGCCCATGTTGCTTGTAGATCAAGACCTTTTCTAACGGACACTGAATTTGTAATGAATGATTTCTAACCTTGAAATTATGCAAAGGCACGGAAACTTATAAAATGCCTCACCAAAGCCTTTGAATTGACAGCGCTAGAAAAAGGAAACTGTTATAAGATGTTCCACCGAAGTCAGATATCCCAGATATCTGAAGGGCATAGCAGACATTGGGGTTTTACGCTCTCACTTTGGAAGAAACTACAAACTTAAGTTATTTTCTTCCAAAGTGAGAGCCTAAAAACACAATGTCTCTTTACGATCTCTGAAGATCGCTTGAAGACACCAGTTGTTGCAAGCCTTGCTTTTCGCATGTTCCATTTTAATAATTGTCCAACCTAGCCTACGAACATAAGCCCAAAGTTGAAACATTCAATTTCAAACAATGCCCAGTAAAAAATATTGAAGGTGCAAAATAAAGTGTATTCGTTATTTACTAGCTCTGTGTTTTCAAATTCAACAAGACACCCGGAGGCGTGTATAATAATGCGGATCAATTAAGTCCATTGGCGGCCTCCTCTCGGGAACTTATGGTAATATCGAAACAAATGAATGTGGTGACAATACAACCTCCGAAAGATACCTTGCAAAGCCAAATAAAATGACATTACAGTATAAGGTAGTTGACGATTTTCAGGATTCCAAACTCAACAACCAAAAATATATATCAAGGTAGTCGTAGGATGCATTTGATTTAGGTATACTTTTTGTTATTGTGAGAACTAATCATTGATTTTAAAATCGTGTGTATTAGAGTTTGGGTATCCTGTGTGTGTCTGATTACTGTTTTAAGGTGCCCATTTTGCATATGTTTTACGCCATATACACGCAAGATCTCTGATCTTTATTTTGCCATAATTTGGAGCAAGTCCAGCAATAACAGGGATTATGTATTTGTTACTTGGGCGCAAGGAGCCCAAGTAGAGAAATCCTCATACTTGCAATCTTGTATAACTCTGGGAACTAGACCGGGATGCACATCTTCCCAGGACCTACGATTATTTTGGCCTGTGGTGAAACCGTAGGCGCTGGGAACACTAAAGGTGACGTTACACGAGCCGATTTTTAACGCCGATTTTTAACGCAACATTGTTGCGTTAAGAGTTGTCTCGTGTAACATGGCGCACAGGGAGATTTTTAACGCAACATTTTGTTGCGGCAACGTGTTGCAGGTTTTTGAAAGCGATTAAAAAACATGCAACATTGTTGCCTGAATTTTGATGGTGTTGGTGCGTGTAACACCCCCGCCGCTGATTTTTAACGCAACATCGTCCCAGAATGCACCATGGAGAACCGAAACTCATTGTCCGCCATATTTGTTGCCCGTGATTTGTCGAACAGGAGCCTCGGTTCAAATGTTGCGAGCAATGTTGCGTTAAAAATCGTCTCGTGTAACATACCGTTGCCGCAACAAAGTTGCGTTAAAAGTTGTCTCGTATAACATGGATTAAAAGTCGGCATTGAAAATCGGCGTTAAAAATCGGCTCGTGTAACATCACCTTAAGGGGCTGTTTACATGGAGGGAGGAAGATCCTAGCATGAGGAAGATTCTAGTAAGCGAAACAATTTTCCGTTTGGTTTACGGCAAGCAGAAATTCCGGTTGCAGTTGTGGTCCACAATTGCTAAAACAAAGCTGCTGAAAGGCCGGAAGCTGCCATGTTTGCTTTTTTTGCTAGGAAGATCCTAGCGCTAGGGCCAAATACCACTTTTTGCATGTCAACTGAAGTACAGGACAGTACAGGACTCACTCAACCATATCCTGGGAAAGGCCCAGAGAGGGCATCCCCCATACATGCCCTTTTTCACAGGTGATATGTCTCAAGTTACTTTGAGATCGCTGTACAGTTCCCAAGGTGATTAGGCAACAGCCAATCATATGGTGACTGATGTGTTCCATGTGGATAGCCCACGCTCAGAGAACATTTTCCCGCCGTATGATTGACTGTTGTCTAATCCCCTTGGTAACTGTACAGCGTGGGAGTCGATCTGAAAATAACTTGAGACATATTACCTGTATGGGGGATGCCTTTTGTCAGATCTTGTCGATCTCGTTGCATGAGGCTGCAATCTCTGTGGTCAGCATCGGATCAGTAACCTCTCTAGGTCATAGTTAGTAGTCACTAACTATGTCTAAGTTAAGGCAGAAAGTTTCCGAATGATGAATTCGAAAATGATGCCGTCTGTCTCACGGCGGTTTGCGATCCGCCTTATTTGCCCTGACGACAATTGAAATACGATAATGCATTGACTTACATGTTTTAGTCCATACCCTCGCTGCGGGACAACTTCAAAGAATCGTTTGTCAATTCAGAATCTAAAGGCTCCCTTGAATCAACGAAGCAAAATGAATGATAAAATTTTTTCCTTGTTATTCGCCACTGGAATTAGTTGTTTGCTTTTTGCTGCTGCTGCCAGAAAACATTCAAGGAAAAGTCCCTTAGAAGGTAAGTGCCTTGCTACTCGGAAGAAAAGCTAGAACTAGAATATTCTTGCTGCCGCATTATACTGGCTTTACTGTATAGCTCTCCGTTTGTCGGAAATCTCTTCACAGTTTACAGCTCGAACTGATTTGTTTTACCAGTGTACGGGAGGAGCAGTATTAAGACTATGAACATAAGCACGTATCTGAACTGCATTGCTTGAATTCTGAGGTACTCGACCTGGGAGCGGTATTTGCGGTAATATTGGAGTAACATGACCTTTTCACGGTTAATGACGCCATCTTGGTTGGGGGGCAAACACGGCGAAATGGTAAATCTATGGGATTTTGGCCGACTTTGAACTCCTTAACTCCGCTATGGGGGCAGTACTGATTTTGATAGCGAAGGTGTCTTTTAAAAGGCATTTGCACTGAGATTATTCTCGCGAAGTATAAAGGACAGATCCAGTCAACAACGACCGTATTCGAATTATTTAAGATTTCATACAAACCCGTGTAATCTAAATTATGCACTGATTGCCGTGAAATTAGAGGCGACGTGTCTGAGATTTCTGATAACTCCAATACCGACGTGGTGTCTTCTCTAATGGCTTAATTTTCTCCTGTTGGATGAATGGTGGCAATAAAATTACTAAATTTTGCAAATGTTGGAAATAGTTTTGCAAATGTTGGAAATCCGCCTGTTTGTGGCGGTGCTAGAGCCGTTTAATAAAGTTGGCCAAAATTCTATATAATTATGCCCTCCAACCAAGATGGCGTCCTTCATGAAAACTGATTGCACCGGCGAGGCTAGGTGGCCAAGGGTCACTGGATCGTCCTAAGAAGTGTGTTTCATTGCTGAAGTTATCGTTTCGCTATACAACCGTCTACATTCTGATGTGGCCACAAATGCTACGGTTTTACTGAAACTGATACGCCTTACGCTCAAGGCTTAATTAAGTTAGATTCGAATTGAGGAAAAACTGATTCGTTGTACCTTGGGAAATCAAATCATTGCGTGTGATATAAAAGGTGGTAATTGTTTACCCATGTACACCTCATGCCACTGAATTATCACATTACCCGTCTCACGAACAACGCAACTGCTATTAGCCTTTCGACCTGAATATGATGGGCGTGGAAGTGTTTGTTTATGAAGGCAGGTTTGTTCACCAAATAACTCTGTACTGTTAACAGTATTGTTGGAATCGCACGAACTGGCCGAAAACCTACTATCATTTAAGAACAATGCTCATTTATCTTTCTTTTTCATTTTATTCAATCAAATTCACTGGCTTTCCGTGCGTGTTTTTTTGTAGCAGGATGCATTTTAACACTCACTGACAGCGACCGGGAGCGATGAGAGACGGCTGTATTCGCAGGCTAACACAAAGACTACAGCCAAAATAAACTAATCTTTTTTCAGCAGAAAAATAAATCATTTACTTGTCGATGGTCTAAGGATCGTTTACTTGAAGGTTAATTAAGCAAGTCGTATAATATGCGAGAATATTTTTCTCATTGTTTGTATTTTTCCTCGCCGGAAAACACCACGCAGCTCGTCAAATGTTCAAGGGTATTATCTGTTGAGAGACGTCCAAGTACTTGATACAGCGGCGGGCAAGTGAACACAGTTGGGAATCTTCACTCATCGTCACGAGTACTTTTATTCAGTAGTTCGTCTCTTTATCTTTGCTTCAGAAATATTGATATCTACATTGCTGCAATTCGTAATCATGATAACCGAAGATAAAATTGCGTGAACAAGTAGAAATACTGTTGTAGGTCTACCTAGCGTTCAGTTAAAGCAGTAAAATACAGGACACCTCAATTATATTACTTCAAACCGCTGTAACACAGATCACCCACACTCGTACTTGTGGTTCGCAGAAACTGAACCCGTTTGGCATTGGTGAAACATAGTGTGCAGTTTTACACTATTTACCTTTTTTTTTTTATCCTTGTGATGGAATCCTAAAATGGAGAGAACGCTCACGAAGCAGCGCAGCGCCATCTCGGGATATGTTTGATAATTAATTCTCGCGGCTAATCGCCGTCCCAAGTACAGCAACGACGCAGTTCAACAAGGTCGAACCGAAAGCTTACAATGGCGCCTCTGGCAGCCGCTATACGGTCCATGTGTGACCTTGGAGCACAGCTTACAGCCAGCTGGAATCAGCTGTATGTTGGTTTTTGGTGAGGGAGGAAAACCGGAGAACCCGGAGAAAAACCCTCGAAGCAGAGAAGAGAACCAACACAAACTCAACCCACTTATGGCGTTGGGTCCGGGAATCGAACCCGGGCCACGTTGGTGGGAGGCGAGTGCTATCACCACTGTTGGCATTCAATGCCGTGTAACATGTTGTCACACGGCTCCGTTTCAAAAGCAAACCCAGGCCGGGTTGTTCGAAGCGGTGTTAGCGCTAACCCTGGGTTAAGTCCGATTAGAACCCATTGGTTGTCATGGTATTTGACCCAGGTTAGCGCTAACCTTGCTTCGAACGAGTCGGCCCAGGTCATAGGAGCGAGAGGCGGGATTATCCAAGGCTATTTTCTTTTTCATCTCTTTCCAAATTTTGTTCACAGAGGTTCTCGAGATTCCACCCGCTGAAGTAACAGCAAAGAAGATTATGAAATACTTTCTTCGACGTCCAGAAAGCGTAACCAATACAACAAGAATCAAGCGTCAGTCATCTCCAGTGGACAATCGAACCAACAATGTTATCTATGTCATCGACTCTTCTAACTCTATCCGCGAGCAAAATTTCAAGAAAGGACTCAGAGCTTTAGTTTACTTAACGGAAAGAGCTAACCCCAAAACGCTTTACGCTGTCGTCAATTTCGCTACGACCGCGACTATTCTCACGCCTTCTTTCATATCTATGAATGAAACCATTGCTCTTCTACCAACTGTCCACCGCAAGGCTGGTCTTACCAATACCCAGGAGGCACTGCAATTGTGCAAGGACAAGTTATTTGATAATAAACGGTGCGTATGACAACTTCGTTTCTTGTTTGTGCGCGCTCATGTCTTGGTTAGGGCTTTAACAATTCCAAAGACCTCCCCTTTGGCAGATTGGGAGGCAGGTCGAGACCAGTTTTGCTTTAAGCGACAAACTCTCCTCTTTAATACCCTTCTCGGTACCAAACGTATGAATGAAACGTACCGACAACCTTAAAGCCGCCGTACAGTAACCATCATGACAGTCTAGAGTGAAGATGTGCAACCCAAATTCGATTACACTCCACCTTTGATGGAGATCGTATGGCTCGCTTTCTGTTAGTCAAAATTACCTTGTCCTTTATAAGAGAATTCTTTTTCATTTCACGAGAATTATCTCGTTTTCAGTTCCAAGCCAAAATTGAGATGTTGTCTAGTGTGAAATTAAAGCTATTTTCAATTGACTGTCGAAAGGAATTTTGCGATTGCTTCAGTTTTTCATTCGGTTCGCGATTGGCTAAGAATCACGCGCCACTCTCAGCCAATAAGAGGCGAAAGCAAAACCATTTGTGCGCCGGCTTCACGTATATATTTGCTTTGCGTTATGATTGGTTCGTTTAACTGTCTTCGGTCGACCCATCACTTGCTCCTGGTAAGAGACCCAGCGAACTAAAATGTGTTGTGCTCCTCTGAGGATTTCGCCAATTTTCACCTTAAATGTTTCCAAACTGAAAAAGTCGTTGCGGTCCAGTTCAATGACTTCCTGTTTTGCAATGATTTGCGTGTGCCTTAAGGGGAACCTCCACTCTTCTGACGAATTAGCGCGGAATTGTCGGAAAAAGTGGCTTATATAATATTTTGTTAAAAAAAAAGAAAATTTATTTCAACATTTGAGAGAAAAAATTTTCATAATGATCTTTTTTCGTTTGTAAAGTTCCTGGGCGTTACCATTTTGGTTTTAATGACGCCTTTTTTTTTTAAGTCTTTCGTGGACAGACTAATAATGCTGATGCGAAACCGCATCACTTTTGATGCGGTTTCGCCTTCCGTTTACACGATGCCGATCGAGATCATTACCGAAACCGGGGCGTTTTGAAAACGCTGACAAAAGTGGCGAACCCTTGAAACCGTGTCGATTTGAAACTGGGTCCGTGTAAGGGCTGCCTTAGTCATGTCTCTCCTATTGTCATCTTAAATACTAAAGCATTAGTCATAATTGTTTTGTGTTTATGTACGCAGCTCTGGCTTCGATTCGAAAGGCTTCAAAAATGTCCTGCTTGTCACGGATGGCTTATCAAACATTGGTAAAGACCTGACTCTGTTTAAAGCATTCAATCTGAAAAATGATGGAGTAGAAATATTTGTGGTGGCCGTGGGAGGGTTTACGTTTGGCATTCAAGAAATTATCGGCCTAGCATCCTCAAGTGACCGGCATCTTTTTCGTGTTCGAGATTTTGATGGACTGATAGAAGTTACCAGTTTTATCCCTAGTTGGTACCCTGAATAAAATGACATCTGCCCGAAAGTTGTGGATAAACCTTTTATATTATGCGTGCGGCCTAACCAGCACGAGCGCGGCTACAATTGAAGCCAGATTTACTTGGGACAGTGGTATAAGTCCTTTCAAATGCACACCAAAGAATTTCTCCGTTGTACTGACGCCGTCAGTCTTAAGCACCTTGCCCCCCCCTCCCCTAACCCGCCCCCTAGCAATGTTGACAAGAAAGTAAAACAAGACGAAATAAAGCAAGGCTATAGAAGGACACTTACAAACGGTGTTTGATTTCCAGCACGACGTAAAATCGAAAGGACAACGTAAAACCTACTTGATCTAAGATCGGAAAACAAATGAGCTTGAAAGCGAAACTGTACTAAACAAGACGCCTAAGGGCGTTTCCGTGGGATGCACAAACAGTTAACCAGAAATTGTAAAAGTACAACGGCTAGTCCAGATCCGAGTTCAAGGTGCGGGTTAGATCACTAGAAGTTGTTTAGTTGTTTTTGTGTTGCTTATAACACTTCCCGCATGATACTGGAAATTTATTTTAAAAAGAAACTGTGTCTAAGAAGAAAAACAACAAGGCAAAGGAAAAAAAAAAACAAGAACAAGTTAATGACATGGATATTATGCATGGTCACCCATCCAAGTGGTAACCCCAGCCAACAGGGCTTAACTCCAGTGAGAAGCACAAGCACGTGGCTAATTGCCATATGAGACCACGAAGAAAAAGAAACCCTACCGTTTCTTAGACGTGGTCTGCCTGTGGCATCCTCGTAATAAATCGAGGCTAAATTATGCAAGATAACTTAACAGAATAACTAAATACAGGCGTGAGATAACAGGAAAGAAAGGCACACCTAACATACAAAGGAACGCAATCAACACCTACAAGTAACCATACGAAAGAACGTAAAAAAAAAAAAGTTACAAAGCGGCAGTAACATAAAAATATTGGGAAGGGAAAAAGGCCGGTTAGATCGTAGTTTTAAAAATGACTTTCGAGAAACGGGCCGCTGGTCTCTATCATGAGAGTTCACCACAGGTGTGCTAGTACAGATACAGATAACCTCGTGTTGTTAAACACACCGTCATTGCCCTCTGCCACTTTTTAGTAAGAAAACATGATTATCATCTGAGTCATACATTTTACTGCAATTTATTTTGCTATAGTTTATCTACCTAACAACCATTGTGACTGAATTAAACGACGTGATGATCATGCGGCTGTTCAAATCAACGAGTAAGACATAGATTCCCTTTAATTGCTTAGAGGGAACTTCTTAGGAAAACAGTGCGCCAGTGGACCGCACTGGAAACAATTTATCGGCGGAACGATATAGGACCGAAATGCGCCAATCACAGCCGGTCATCGTGATACAAATGGTGCCGGGGCGTAACCAGTCGACCTCATCGCCTGATGAAGAATAGCAGTAGGCAGCCGAAACGTCACGATCTACATCTCAAGTGACTACATCGTGAGACAAATTAACGCTAATACTCTGCATTATCATTGTAATAACTACCACGATGACGAAACACAACGGACATGTTTAATGTTGTTCGCAAAATGAATTTTTCCTTTTTGTAACTGAAAAACTGAAGCATCGAGTTTTTCATTCTTTGACGAAGAACTTGACACAAAAAACCCGTAACTGGTATTTATTAGCTTGCCTCGTTATCAAGTCGTGTCGTCGGCGGAAGGTCATTCGAACCGTACGATTGATCGAATCACGAAATGCAAATATTAAACTGAAAAAAAGAAAAAGAAAAAAACGTTTTGATGCTGCGAATATTTACAAAGCAAAACGATGGGCAAGCCTTAGCGTTGGGTATAACTTCTGTGATAAACAGAACAAGTGCCACACAGTTGAAGGAACAATATCTTCTCAACTTGGAGTTGCAATGGCCGTCGTGGAGGCATTGGTGAACGAATTTTTCGTCTTTATCGTTTTGTACGGATTTGTTCTTGGAACAGCAATTGGCGTCCTGTTCGACGCCATGGGAAGCCTCACGACTTACAAACGCTTTTTACGAGAATTTAGCGAAACACAGGCTAAATGCAACAACAGTGTTCAACTGCTGTTTTGTTCAACTGGCCCATGGAATAAGGATGATCTTCAAAGAGAGATAAAGTCTTTTGGAGAGGCACTCAGCGCCATGAAATTCTTCACTGCTTTGGCATGTTTTATCCTTTTCTCATATCTCGTCGCTTACATTTGTAACATATATCACACAATAACGGACTCGAACTTCGCAGTCAATCATCCAAGAAACGAAAGCACAACATTTAAACTTGCTTGTGGTTTTGCGTGCAGCGTGCTTCAAGACATTCCCTTAACTTGCCTAACCGTCGAGTTTTACATCAAACGCTCGGGGCCGCATGGTCTTACCTGTTGGGCTTGCTCCGAGGACCCAGCTTGTGTCAATAAACACATTCTCATTGGCCGTTTTGATCAAATGAAGATCCTTGTGGCGATCAGTGTCACAGCTGTGGTTCTGGTCAGCTTGTACAAAGGCATCACCGCGTTTTTTCGCTGGAGCGAAACCGGTGTGGTCCGCTGTTATGAGATACGTGCTTGCGTGTCCATATTTGTTGGCGGTTGTTATGCTATAGCTATCATAACACCGGCTTTGTCTCTGCTTAAGTTCCAATTCTTCACAATTTCCTCAGAATCTGCAAGCGCGTTCAGCGAAATAACTGACAAACTTTTCATCATCGGTGTTATTTTGTGGGGTTCGTTTTTTGTCGTCGCATTTTGCTTTCCGCTTTTGATTCGATACATGGGGCATGATTGAAAGCGAACCAAGTCTTTTGTGAGACAGCCCGTGTGAATATTTCGTTGAAGTGTGTTTAGAGAAACCCTTTTGATGTATATTTTAAATATCCTTTGCAGTGTGGTTTTCACTTTTTGAGCTTAATGAAACGTAAAGAATAATAATTCAATAAATAACATTCTTACACTTTCATTTGGTTGCCCAGTCAGCAAGTTATTGATGTTGTGAGTGACAATATAATACATTTGAATATACAGAATACATTTGTATATTAAGATCCCCAGGACTTTTTCCCTTCGGTTTGGAGTGTCCTGGGAACAAGGTTGTCGTTCATTTGCCCCCGTAGTCATAGTTCACGAAAATGTTAACAAACCTTTATCTATCTTTTGGGGGACATGGTACCCGTTTCTCAAAAGTCCCGAAAAGCAAGTTTTCAAAGTACGATCCGCTTATTCTGGAAAAATGTTCTTTTAACATGTTTTCAAGACCAGAAAAAGCAAAATATGAATATTTGCCAAGTTTCATACCTTGAAAGGTTTCCCTTTTGAAGCCAGTGCAGAGCGATTTATGTAACCCTGAGATAGGTCCGAAAAGTGTCGGGACGTTTGAGAAACAGGCTCCTAGCGTGCGTCTTTTGAATTCCCCGAAACTTTTCAGGCCTATTTCAAATGCAATAATTTCCTGGGTATCGTGGACGCTTCTGTGCATGAAACCTTGCAATGTAACTTTGCTCTTTCTCATCTGAAACCAGCTGTTCTTTATGAGACTTTAAGAGCTAGCCTCGTTAAATTTTTCAAGCCCGAAAAAGTTTAGGCGCTCTTGAAAAACAAACACCAATACCTCAGTAGACTCAACTTGAACTTAAAGTCAACAGCACTGCATTTACAAACCCAAGAGTACAGTGCCTCCCAAAGATACGATATGCACACTCGATCTTTGCAACGCCAAGGGTACGAGTAAAGTAACAGGTGGTTAGTAAGGTCCTTTTCATGCTGATGCGTTTTCAAAGGTGTCCGTTTTCATCTTAGCGACAACGAAGGAGAACATTTTATGTGTCGTTTTCACCTATTCACACTACAACGCTCGAAAACGAGGCAAACAACACTGGGACCCGAGACTGCGCATGCGTTTAAGTCCGTCATCGTGCATAGATGCTCCAATTCGGACTGGAACCGATGAATTGGGAGAACTTTTCCTTCATGATTTTCACAAGTCTCCGCAAGGGGCAAACAACAGGTGACAGCAAAAACAACCTGCAACTTGAAATCAAGTTCCATGTGACGTTCGAAATAAAATCCCTCTTACAAATGAATAGCATGTGTCACTTATCATTACAATGCTTACAGAGTTATCAGCTGCAACACATCTAATCCGGCTCTACATAAACCCTCACATCACGCAAGTCCCAAGTCCTAACTTTCATTACCCGTATGCGAGAAGGCATGCATATCAACCCCACTTATAAAGCCCCACTCTAATTACGGACCCTCTGCTTCACTAACGGAAGCTGTAATCAGGTTTGTAAAAGCAGTCATCGTCTAAATGTTATCGGTGGCAGTAGGGTAACGTTGCATATATACCCAGGTACGGTCCGCAACACATCAAACTGAATCCAGTTAGGATAATGCGCTCATAGCGCCTTGTTTGTTTCCCGAGACTTGACACTCATCAGTTTACATTGGATACCACGAGACTATCCAACTCAAAGCTGCAGTAGCAAACATGGCAACGATTCCTAGCACCACAATACACACTGAAGTAAGTCCCATGAATTAAAGTTGAATTCAGCGAGAAGAGAGAAGACGCCACCTAAGAATGAGTCACTGCTCCCTGCTCTTGAGGCCTTGGACCAGATGGGGCGAGATCCACATGCGTTGGAGTCAGAGGGAAACAAATTGCCTTTGGCTTCTTGCAACACGACAGATGGTTTTGGCAGGCCAATGTTTCGTTTATCAAGCGGCGTAACTTTGTAAACTAACAAGCCGCTGCGGGCTGGTGTATTGATAAAATATCAAAACTAATTTCCACGCTAATGAATATTAATTGTAAGTAAATGTGCTGTAAATGTACTCAGGTTTGATTGGTTGAGCATAAGATTCTGAATTTGACGCAGCGTGAGATTGATAAATGGGAGGGGCATATTTCATAGCTGTCAATAACGATACCTTGAATATCAATATTAGAAATACTTCAACCAGTCGTAGTTGCAAATTTCATTGCAACAAGTGGTGTTTAAGTGTCAAACAAGGACGCTAATTAATTCAACAGGTACCAGAAGCTTCGCTCTTCAAGGGGGTAAATTGTTAGGCTTTGGAGAAAAGTTTAATAAAGGCCACTCATATTTTGTTACGCAAACCCTAAGAAAACTCTCACCACCCCAAGATCCTGTTTACGAATCCTTGACAAGAACGTAAAGGATCTGTGTGTAGTTACTATACCTAACTGCCCCTAACGTGTAAATCTTTTGACTATCAGTTTGCTCCCAGTTGTTCAAAGCTTGGAGAACTTTGTCCGGTCGATCAGTCAATAGCGACCTTTACAATGCAGTATGAGTGCGACTACAAGTACGAGTTTTCCTTGCAAAGCAAGCGCATTAGGTTTGAAGGTCGAATTTTTTCCGGAAGTGCGCAAACTGCGAGTTGATCGATTCTGTTTATACTGATGCATGTTGTGCTCTCTAACGGATTACAGATAATGGCTCTTTATTCCCGGCTTTGTGAGCTATCAATCGTGAAGGCCGTTGACAATGTCTGAATTGTCCAGTAAAGTGAAGTTTCCTGTACTCACAAGTCACTTCCACTTCACTAACAGTTGCATAAGCTTATCACGTAAATTACAACCAAGAGTCGACCTTGAACGTATCAATTTTCATGTTCTGAATTAAAGGCAGTTCCCTTAAATTATTGTTTAGAAAACAGTTCGAGTCCCTGAAGTAAACACAATTGCTCAGCCCATGAATAATCGGAACATAAACAAGTTCTCCGATCGTTAAAAGTATCAAAAGGGAGTTGTGCATCGAAAGACGAATTGTGCTCCCTTCTTCGTCCCCACGATCGAAGCTATTTTAACATAAGGGAGTTAGTCGTGTCTACATGGACATTATATATTCCCAAAACAAAGCATTTTTATCTTGAGATGAATCTCATTGCATAATCAATCAATCAATCAATCAATCAATCACTCACTCACTCAAACAATCTATCAAATATAATATATTAAAGGTAAACCGATTTGCCTTGAGTTCACACTTATCTGGTGTCGTGACAACCGTCCTTCCACAGTAGAAATTCTTGAAAACGTGTTTTCATTTATCCGTGTGGAGGCATAAGGACAGAAATCTTCGGGAACGATGACGTCTAGACGCACGATTGTGACCAAAAATGTCTTGATTCCATGATAATAACAAGCAATCAAATGCGAAAAAGTTTCTAGAAGAATAAAAATATGTTTATTTTCCGCTAAGTGATTCATTAATCTGATTTTGGCAGCCAATTGGAGACGACGAGAGAAAAACATAAACCCAAAGGTGAAACGCTGCTCGGGCAATTGCAACTATATCTTATTGGCTGTCGTTCAGTAAATTCAAATGTTATTTGCCCTACAAGAGAAATCAATAAATACAAATATAAAATAAATAATCTTTCATAAAGAAATACAAACTATTACGAAAGTATGACCTGGAATTTTCCGCTTTTCTCCATTTGCATTTTGTACATCTTAGAGCGGTTTTCCAATGACTGTCGAAAGTAATAAGCCTTTCCCTGCAAGCGATGCTTCAAATTAAAAAAAAAAAAAAAAGATTTGATGGTGGAGGTCGTACAACGTTGTTTTCAGTATAGCTGTTGTTGACACCAGTGTCGGATACGAGACAAACCATGCTTTCAGACTTGTAAACTTCGTTGTAGACTTGGGGTGCATTCTTTCTTTTGGGCCTACAGTATTTTGATTATTCCTATCCCGGTTTAGGACTAACGAGATAACTGGAATAAGGCTTTCTAAAAGAACGCGTATTCCGAAAACGGAATGGTTTTGCGGAGGAAACCAGAGAACTACCGCTTGGAACAGTCTGGAGATGACCAAGGCTGACACTCGGCGGCCGCGCACGATTTTCGCGCCAAAATCATCCCAAAAGAACGGATATTCCGAGTAAACCGTATTCTGTTTAACCCGCTCATTCTGCTATCAGGAAGGGAATATATAGAATGCTACTTGTTCACTTCGGAAACGGAATAAGTTCCAAAAGAATAGCTTAACCCAATATTCCGTGTAAACTTATTCCGGAATAGACGTTGTTTTAGCAAGAAACGCCAACCTCCGCTGAACTTGGGACAGGAAAAATCTTAGGAACACATTTGTAAACAGCGCCAGTGGAACCTCAACCAATTTAGTGTAAATGCGATGTGTCGCGTCCACTACCACGTCACTACCACGTAAACGGATGCCAGTCACGTAACACATTAATTCACTATTACATCAGGTAAAATTTGAATGTCGTCTTTAGTTCGTTCCAGTCTGTTCCGTGTTTCTGGTCTGATGGGTGTTTTTCTGAGGCTCTGTGTCAGCGGTCGAGGTTCTCCAACCGAACCGTCTGTATCCGATTTCCCCTGGTGTGACGCTGAGGTTATCCGGACCAGCGGTAAAGGCATCGACAGTTGCGCACCTACAAGGCGTATAAATACAATAAATTTAAAAAACATGCTGGTGCTGGGTTTTCCTACCCTGCGAGCAGAGCCTCCTTCGATCTTCCCAGAAAAAATTGGGAACAGGAAGGAGACTCTGCCAGCGACCACGAGATTCTTTGATTTGACGCTCACCCCGGCAAGGAAAGGGACGAGTCAGTCCAGTTTTCGAGCTGGTCAAACCGGTTTTTCGCTGTTTGCGGATGATCACTCGTCACGCGTGGCCAGTATTTTTTAATTCACATGGGCGTGACAATTAAGACCTTTGCTCGCGAGATTGTGAGTTCCCGAGGTTATTTCGATTCCTCCGTATTTCGAAAGCAGAAAGCTATGAAATTTTGTTTTATGAAAGAACGTACGACATTTAAAAAGTACAAACTACCTTGGTGTATGTTGAAATTAGGTTTTTTTTTTAGTTATGGCGTGTCTTTCAGAGAGATCTTTAAAAAAAATCTCATATGCCTATTTCAGTTTGGGGTATACTGGACACGAGTGACTGGCGCTCGGTTACATTCGAATTTAATGCATGCTCAGTGGAAGCGGTTGGCAGAGGTCCCTTCCTATTCCCGGCCTATCCAGGAAGACCAAAGGGCCTCTGCTCGCCGATAAGGTTTCACATTAACTGGTTACAAATTTCTCGTTGCCGAAAACAGTTTTGTAGCATCAGTGAATTAGCCTTACCTTCTGGTGAATCTGTAAAATCTCTGAGTGATTTGAAAGTAAGTGGAGAAGTGCCTTCTTGGTGGCGTTTTTTGCCGGCCGCTGTTTTTCGCGGTGCATACTCAATGTTGCTCAGAATACTATAATCACTGATGCAAGAAATGGCATCCAGTGGAACGAGCTTCTTGTTACCGGATTTGGGTGGTTGCTGGTTTTGCAACAGCTGTTTGGGAGTGCGAGAACGCTGCGGTAACAACTTCCCCTGATTATTTTGAAGTGGTTCAGGCGCCAGGAAAGGAATGACTTGAATCTCAGAAGTCTTCTTCTCACGTTTGACGTGTTTTAGTGTGATGTCTTCTCTTTTTTCAACGGTTTTTTCGTCTTTTCCAGCTGACGTGCTCATCTTATCATCTTTACGTGACAGGGCCAGTGATCCTTCAGAGTTACGACGCGGAAGTGACGTCGACGAAGAAATTGCAGAGCTCCGCCTGGCAGCCGACGGAGACAGCTGACCGCCCCTACCGCGTTTCAGGAGCTTTGTTTGGATTTTCCTGGGGGAACCTGAGAGAGTGTTTTGAGGTAATCAAGGGGTGACATCTTTCATCATCCACGTACATGAAATAGCAAAGTGAAATTTGGAAATAAGTAATCTCACCTTCACTACTTTTCTGGTCACTTAATGCGTCTTGAACTGTATAATAGATAAATAAAGAAATAAATAAGCAAATAAATAAATAAATGAATAAATAGAGACTGGGTGAGTGAGTGAGGGAGTGAGACTGAGTGAGTGACTGGGTGAGTGAGTGACTGGGTGACTGACTGAGTGAGTGAGTGAGTGAGTGAGTGAGTGAGTGAGTGAAAGAATAATGAATGAATGAATGAATGAATGAATGAATGAATGAATGAATGAATGAATGAATGAATGAATGAATGAATGAATGAATGAATGAATGAATGAATGGATGGATGGATGGATGGATGGACGAACGAACGAACGAACGAATGAATGAAAGAAATAACAAATAAATAATAATGGTTATTTCAAACCTCTCTTGCTCAAAGTGGAGGATTTCGCGATGGAAACACGAGAGCGTCTACTCTTTGCTTCTTCTGCAAAAAAAGCCCCTTATCATTATTAAATCAGGTAAACATAACAAAACACACGCGCAAAGACCAAACACAACACATAAGAAAACTGCAAACCTTTCTCTTCAAGGAGTTCTTCTTGGCGACCAATAATCCCTTGTTCTCTAAGTCGATTGATGTGTTCCTGTCTCTCTTGTTCAACGAGATATTTGGAGTAAAACCACGAACGCAAGTCGTCTTCTTCTGAGTAGAAAACTGACGCGCTCTCCATACTGAATAAACTGTTAATAAAGACATGTACAGTGATTAGCAAAACAAACAGCAGACAGATGCATATCCTATGTAATAATATACATGCAAAAATTTCACCATGCTGATTGGCTAAGAGCATGTCAATTAATCCCAAACAGTGCAGAAAGTTGAAATTGAGTGCAGACAGTTGAAATTAAATTTTTGCATGTATATTATTAACAAGTAAGCAAATGATTTCGAGTGCAATTTGGAATAAATAAGCACTGGTAAATTTTTCAAAGACTACAAATTGCACGAGCCCGTAGGGCTCGTGCAATTTTTTGTAGTCTTTGAAAAATTTACTTGTGCTTATTTATTCCAAATTGCACTCGAAATCATTTGATTACCTATACATAGTGCTTTATTCTTACTTTATACCCATGCGGAGAAAACAGAACAAGGGGGAGGGGGTGAGCTTGATATGCGTGTCCAATGGACGGAAGGCTTAGTGCTGTAAAGACCAAAACTGAGCAGACAAACAAAAAGAAAAACAAGCCAGCAGGTGTCCGTTTTATGATGACGGGGCAGACAAATCTCTTTACGACATAAGAACCTGTTTTAGCCTAAAATTTGATAATGTTGATATTTTACTGTATAACTTACTACAAGAGAACAATTTTTTTTCACTGGATAATAGGGAAGCTGCATGGCCACACGTTATATTACATGTGTATGCCGTGTGAAATAATAGTCTACTTTTGTTTTCCGGATGTTTCATAGATAAAATGGCATACAATGAATAAGGTATCCAAGAATGCGGTTATATTTCTTGAGACTGAAGTCAGACATAATTGTATTAAATTCACTTTTGTACAAATAATAGGCTGTACCAATATTTTTCCAGAAACCACTTTTTTTCTTAAGAAAGTAAGAGCCGGTGTAAGAGCCCAGATAGCCTACTTTCCCAGTAAGCACCAATCATATAAGAACCTTCTGAGGCTATCTTGAAAAATACAGACTTTATATGCAGGTTATGTGATCAGAGAGAAGTCAACCCAATCAACTCCAGTAATCCCGTACGCTGAACATGCCTCCGCCCCATTGGTGTAGCAGTTCTCGTAAGCTTGTAATTCGACTGGCCCTCTGGTAAAGCTGCTGTTATTGTTTTTAAGGTTAGGTGCGTTGTTTCCGATGTTTGTTTTATTGTTGTCTGGAAGGGTAGCAACCCAATAATGTAAGACCCTTCGCCCACCTGGCTAGATCTTCAATTCGTCTCTTTTCCCTCTCTTCCTTCTCTTTCTTCTTTCTTTCGGCGCTGAGTCGCGCTAATCTTCTTCTCTCACTTGCTTCTTTCTTGCTTTTGGTGTCAGCTTTGTGTCTCCTAAGTAGCTCAGCAAAATGGTCCCGTGGATTTACACCCTCTGGGATTTTGCTTCGCTGAGTTATAAACTCCTTCCAGTGGTTAAACAAAACTCGAAACACAGTCATCTGTAAGAGAACGATTGGAAATGTACACACCGTTACCTCACAATTTACACAAACGTTTGCTCAAGAAGTACACCGTCAACATGCTTCAAGCTGTAGCTGATGTAACCGTGTTTTTGATGCTCTGCCTTGAAATTTCCAATCTATCAAGGCCGTTATGCCATATAGGAAGTGGTTTTTAAGTTCACCATTCAATTCAGTTAATTCAGTGTAACTTGTTTATCCACGGAGCACCCAGGACCTCACAACAACTCGTTTCGAAGTGCCCGTGCGTTCCATTTGGGAATGTTGGCTTTTGACAATGGAGGTCTGGAGTACCACGAGAAAAAAGTCTCGGAGAAGACTTTTGAACCAGAAACCAATTCCACTCAAACATGACGTCGAGTCTAGCAACAGAGCCCGGGCGGGCCATCCCTGTTCCCCAGCCCCCCCCCCCCCCCCCAAAGGCAGATATCGTCTTGCTTGGACCTTTGGTCTGCTTACCTGTGCTTCCCTGAACACGTAAGGGTGCAGTGTTGGTGTTCGTCCCGACAGTCTCTCCATTAGCTTCTCAGCCATCTCAATAGGAATATCAATTTGTAGCTCAGGTGCAATCGCAGAGTTCAAGAAACAGTCAACAATTGTCTGCACTTTGCGGTGAATAAGAGCTGGCTGTGCGTGTGCATGGCACAAATCCTGTAAAGTTTAAGACGACAGAAAGGAATATTGATCACAGAGACACCAGACTAGCTTCAAGCGTAACGCAGTTATCATACTCGTGGCCACTTACCTTGAACTTCTGTACTTCAAGCCAGAACTGCACATTGCTTTCCAGTGTGTCTCCTTTCAGCGCTACAAAAGCTGTAAACTCGCTACAGCTATCGGGATTGAGAAGGGTCTGACGTAATGCAACCACGTCACGAGAAGAAGAAACCCATCTGCTATTCAAAATCTGCAATAACCAAAAAACTAGATAAATAAAAGCTTCAGCCCTAATCCTTACTCACAACTCGCTGTTTCTGAGAAATTTCCCCACGAATTTGTAAAGTAGCACACCTACGGCGTCAGCGCAGGAATGTATCCATTTTAAGTAATACGACTGGTTTATGTCAAAATTAAGTCATCTAAAGTACACGCCGTTTTATATGAGGTATTTGCAATGTGACCTCTGCCAGCTGAAAAAGTACCTCAAACTCAAATACAGGGATTCTTTTAGGACTATTGTTTATTCCAGTTCCAGTTTAGAATTAGGAGAATGAATGGATTTGAATTCTCCAAAACAACATGAATTCGGATGGTGTCCCATATCGGAAAAGGACAATGCCACAGCACTTGTTCATGAACTCTGTGGTTTGGTGGTCAATCTATCTCCCCCAAGCACGCACACAGTACTGGGTCGCACCAATTGGCTACTCGTTGTTGCCGTTAACCTGCCGTACTCTGTAAGGCGATGCTAAATAAATTTATGAACGAACGAACGAATAAACAAACGAACGACAAATACAGTTGCCAAAGTATTCAAAGTATTCTAAATATCATCTAAGGGGTACAAATATGCTTTATTTACCAAAGGTTAATAGTACAAAGCATGGGCTTAGGTCTTTTCGTTACTTTGCATAAAAAAACTGGAATGCAATGCCAGATGCAGTTCGCGCCATGGTCGGGACTAAGGAGTTTATAAATAAGGTCCGCCATATGAAGTTTTAATTATTACTGTTTAGATATACCATATATTTTAATTATTATTATTATGCTTGTTTTTTATAATGTAAATAATTTATTAGAATTTTTAGGCCTTCGAATTTTTGACAATTTTAGGTATTAATTTATACTTTATTTATTAGTATAATGTCTGTGGACATCCTGAAAAGTAGCTTTTAGCTAAGTGTTGTTTCCACGTTAAATAAATTCTATTCTATTCTATTCTATTCTATATTCAAAGTATTCCTATTCCAAAATCGCACAAAAAGAAAGCAGTCATAAATTTCACCTTCCAAGCAGCCTCACTCCTCTGCAGTCTTCTCTTGAGCATGATATCCTCCACCATCTCCGGTACACTGGCCACACGGGGTTTCTGTCTTTCTAGGAATTCTGTGGTCTGCTTGAACAGCATCAACCAGCGGCGCTCTATGCGTGCGCGCGCAAACTTCTGGCTCTCGAGTATGACAGGTGATTGTGGTCGTTCCTTGATAGGTCGGCCACCATTTAAATTCATAATCTGCAAACAAAGAAGACAGGAAGGCAAATAATTTATAAAAGGGAATGGTGCTTCGGCTTACAATCTCACATAAACAACGTGTTTACTGGTAAACACCCAATAGTTCTAGGATTGTATCCATCTCATTTTTAGTTTCGTCACTTTGACGTTACCCTTACCAAGTTTCGTCCCTGTCTGGTGGCTGGGCTGTCAGGACCAAAGAAATACTTTTTACCAAGCCAATTATCACGTATTTCCCTGGCTTTCTTGTCGCGTTTTTCTTCCATAGTGTGGGGGACACGCCGAAATGTTTCCATGTCTGTCCAAGCCATCAGGTCCTTGATCCCTGTTAACGTAAAAGAGAGGTCCCTTACCACTCCAAAAAGTTAAGGGGCGGATCCAGGATCTAGTCAAGGACGGTTCGGAGAGCTGTTATCAATCTACAGGGGTCCGAGGCAATGCTTCTCAGGGGAGATTTTGAAATTTTGGCCCGTGGAAACACGACTTTGAATACAGTTTTTTACTTTAAACGAGGACTATGCTTAAGTATTTCTTGCGTTACCCGCAGAAAGCAACGTGGACGGATCAGCGGCAAAACACGCGCGAGGAAAAAATCTGCTTTTACCCCTTGAGTGTTTCTTGATAAGAAAATCTTTAAAATGTTCCACTTCCTCTCTATTTTTTATTAGTGTTTCAAACGTGAAGCCGTCTTTTGGCACCGGCATCGGTCTGTTAGCTTCATCCACTGATATTCTGTCCTTGTCTTGTTCGTCTTCAGTGTCACCATTCTAAAAGGAAAAATGCAAGGTTCGAGCAGTGAAGGGAGGTACATTGAAACGGCAAAACAAGAGAAGAATCTTGCAACGGCTTCTTGGATTGGCTTAGAAAACAATGAGCACAAACAAACAAACAATCAAAGAAACGTTCATAAACAATGGTCCCTAAACCGCAAAACAGCAGACCTGCGTGCTAACCAGATCCAGTTAAATTAGAGGTTGTAAAGTGTATGTCCAGAAATGCAAGTAATTAGGTGCAAGCCGATTTTGATAAGCGTCACGAACTGTCCCCTGGCTCTGCTGCTCAACTTTAACATCACTTGCGTCCAGAAACATAGGCAATGACCCCCAAACTGTGCTTTTCAACTAAACATAAACAGTTGCATTTACCATAACATAGAAATAACCCTAACACAAACCCCAACTTTATTGTGAGAAATAGGCACTAGAGGCTTAGACTTAACGGGAAACTTCGCGATGGATATCAAAATTGAGCGTGAATCTAATTACTTGCATTTCTGGACATAAGTGTGTTAAGTCTGATAGAGAATAGATGAAATTTTCATATACTTGAAATGCGGATATGTTATCATTTGAAGTTAAAGTGATCATCGCAGTTAATAAAGCAACCTAAACAGTTTACGTTGTGCCCAGTACCACTGCACTTCACACTACCCTACCAAGTCAACTGGGAACTGCTCCCAATTGGCTTGGTATAGTGTGAAGCGGAATCGCACAGTTATGGGTTTGAGTCCCACCCAAGCCCTGGATTTTTTCAGGCTTCGTTGCAAATGATTGAGTTGCTTCACTGATTAACTGCGATGATTTCTGTAACTTCAAGCCAGGTTGTAAACTTGTGCAAGGTATGTGTATTCATTTCTTACCCCTCCATTACTTGAATGAACGACACTTTGTCTTCGCCGAGCCATAAGTTTGATTTCTATATGCCGAAGGGTTTCCTCCTTAGGTACCTGAATTTTGAGGACATTGGGTTAATCTACTGGGCAAAGAAGCTTGTGTCATAAGTAATTTCGCGATTGGGCTTGTTTCGCTTTACTACGCTTAGCGATTGTTGGCTCAAAAATCTCGCGCCAAATTTTCAACCAATAAGAGGAAAAAGCAAAAAAACCAGTCGTGACTTGGTCGTAGGCCTTTTCCCTCGCTTTGATCCCGCTGTATTTATTTTGTTTCATGATTGGCTTATTTCTTTGTCTGCGTCTTTCCTGATTGGCCAAAGCAATGACGACGATTTTTATTTTACGACCCTCAATTGAAAACCGCTCTTTAACGAAGATCTTACACGTGTCTATGTACTTCGCCATTTTACCAAATATCCCATCGGAAACCCTTTAACACTTGTATCGTTAAGTGGAATAAATTCGCCGGAGAAAAAGCCGGACTGACTGGAGACAAGGAACGCTTTGGCGTTGTAATCTTAGACAAATACATCTTTTTTTTGCTTAAATCAACATACGCTGAACCTTAGGGAAGAAAGAAAAATAACATAGCCTGTTATGGACACATGCCGTGTTTTTTCATTCTCACCTTGGCTGTATACTCGTCCCTTTCAGCCGACGCAAGCATATTCCAAGGTTCCAATAGAGAGTACAGTACATGTTCCTCGACGGCGTCAAAAAGCTCCTCATATGGTGGGTCCAGCTCTTTACGAACCTGCTCCTGAATGAGGCTGCTCACTTGTACATCTTTAGAACTGCCCGACACCACAAAATTGGCGTACATTGACTATAAAATGAAGCATAATATCAGCCATAACGTTCGTTCTACTAATATGACACCTCGACCTTCTCCCAGGCTCTGAGGTGTACTGCCACGAATTTCTTGCATGTACATTTTTATCCTGACGCAGTCGTTTTTAGTTTCTTGCCTAAAGAACAATGTCAGGTGCTCACAACGTAACTGCGCTTTCATAGCGCAATCATCAAATCATGTTTTAAGGGTTGTATCAAACCTGTTACACACCTGTGCCTTTCTTGACAGCAGCGACGGGTTGAGGTAGTCAACGAAGAAATAGGCATTGTATTCCTGAAGAGATTTCCAAAAGGAAAGGCAATTCATCCACGTCTGTAATCCAGGGAAGGAAAATTGAGTTAGAATAACGTTACATTGAAAACGTATTTTTATTTGTTATAAACGATAAAGTGCCTACTTGCAGCGGTTACCTTGTTTCCTGAGTTTTGCAAAAACAGTTGAAAGTAGTTTCCGGTCTGCCGCTCATAAATCAGACCCTGGATCAATGAATCCAAAAGTACGCTGGACTTGGGTCCAGTTTCTTCGCCGATAGACGTAGGGGCATTACCATCAGGAAAAACAGCCGTGCGGTGCAGAGTTCTAAAGACATAAATTAAGAGTTAAACTGTAGGTTTTAGGATACAAATTGGGGTTAACCTGACTTCTCATAATAACATCTTCTATAAACATAATCGTTAACGCTAGGACAAATTTCAACCCACTGTCCTACTTGAACCACTTTTCAAAAGTGGTTCAAGAGCCTACTTGAACCACTTTTCAAAAGTGGTTCAAGAGGGATATGGGCTTTATTCACGCGGCGGCCATGTTGGTTAGGAACAATAGAACTCGTACCCCGAGCCTCGAGTTGATAAGTTTGAGAACGAGTTCCGGGGGGGACAAAAGAAAGGTTTCCAGTCCCTCGGGACTCAAAATGGCCGCCGCGTGAATAAAGCCCATTGGGTTTCAGTGCAAGTGCACCATGAAAAGGAATAAGTGAAAACTGGGAACACTTTTGTGTTGTAACTGTAAACCAATACTTCTCCCACGTTTTTGCTTACCTAACCATACGCTGAATCCTACTATCAGGGGAGGGGACCGGGTTGATAAATAGCCGTACAGAGGGTAGGTAGTCTGGCTCAGGCTCGGCAGGAAATGACGGGCCTGGTGGCTGTTCAAATCCATAACCTGTCTTCACTGGAGCAATGATATACTGAAACGATAAATTCAGTAATTGAAAGACATGAAAGCTGTGATTAACTGGTGGAAAGAAATGGGCTTACCTCGGTGAAAAAGACCTGTGAAACTTTCCGGTTTCGTTATTATTTCCTGTTCTTTCGTTGCTTTGTTTTCTTTGTGTTACGTCATCAGTGAGTTTTAAAGGTTTTAACCGAGGATGAGCCAAAGAAATGATGTCCAATGGACCGTCACGGTTCAAGCCGCCAGCTGGAGGCGTAGGCGAAGCGCATAGAATTTACAGCCTTTGTATGTGGATCCGGTGTCAAATAATTTCCGTAAGACGTTAGCTAAAAAAAAAAAGTATAAATTGCAAACTGAAGGTACAGCGCATAGGATTATACTGACCAATTTTTACGGACTAACCGTTGCCTGAAGTTGCCCGGTGTCGTTTTCAATTTTTCCATATTTCGGCCGTCTGTAACGTTTTTGCCCGGGAAGTTTCAGTCGGCAGGAAAACTGAGGGAAACCTTCAGTTCGCAATTCATAATTTTTTTCTGAGCTAACGTTTTACGAAAATTATCTCACATTGGATCCCCATACAAACACTGTAAATTCTTTAGGCTTTGCCTACCAGTCAAGATAGCGGCTCAAACCGTGATAACGTCTATTTATTTTACATGATATAAAGTCATGACTAAACATTTAGCGCTCAGCTTTCTTGAAACATACCTCCAGTTGCTGTTTACTCGCGTTGGTGTGCATATGTTTATGAGACTGAAGGAGCCGAGGATGAGCAGATTTGGCGCGCACTTGACGTCTAGAGGTCTGGTGCTGAGTGCTTGGCCTAACCGCAGCACTACTTAGGGGTCTAGTGAGCGATTTTCCAGGGAGAACTTGAGTCAGGCCAGTGAGGCCAGGAACTCGAGGTAAGTTTGAAAGTGCGCTCTCTCTTTTGACACACGATTGTGGTCTGTCTTTTGTAAGTCGGCTGTATTCCAGGCCATGGGAATGAGATCGGCGTTGTTGGTGCATGGTGAAACGGATGCACCTGAATGATAAAACAAGGAGTGAGACACAAGTGGTACAATGACTGGGAAAATGAACAGTTTCCAATTACGTCATTGCTTTGGTTTTGCTTAGCTCTATGATTGGATCCTAAAAACTTGCGCGAACTTTACAACCAATCAGGTGCAAAACTAAAAGCAATTGCCGACTTCGTCAGTCTGATTTTCCCGCGCTTGGCGTCCGCTGCCTTGACTTGCTGTGCGTTGTGGTTGCCTGGCAACACCAATTCGTGAATTACTTCGATTTTGTGGTTAGCTGAAGGATGTATTTGCTCAAGAACGTGATTGGCTATGTAATTACTTTGGTTTTTACGACACTCCACTGAAAACCGATGTAACCATGTCCCATTTTTAACTCATTCACGCGCGCATGTGCAGTGAATGAGTTGACGAGGTGCATGGAATTCTTTCTTGTGCATCAATCACAGCGCTGTAAACTGGTAACGGATCAAGACAACTATGCACCAGAGCACATAGAGTGGTAGTCTCCTTCGCAGCCGTTTTTAGGCTCGTCACGAGCCTAAAAACGGCTGCGAAGGAGACTAATAGAGTGGGTGATGGCACAGAACTTTCCGTCTTTACATTGCAACACAGCTTACCAGTAACTTAACAGAGGTTCAAGGACGTCAGGCTGGATGACAAACAAGCTGTTGTAAGTTATCTTCGACCCGTCCACAATGTTTAATCTTGTTTTAGTTGCAGTGGAAAACTCATAGTTTCCTCCACTTCTGCAGAATCTGTCTCGAATACCTTGCACCAGCCTGGGAAATAGACACACGAGGGAACAGATTTAACTTCGATCCAAATGCTACGACATGTAGCACCTGAAGTGCCTCTCTACGGTTGAATGAGGCAGTAGTATGTACTCAAGTATGCGAAATAGGCCTTTCCCGCGTTCCTCCCAGTCCCCCACAGTAAGTTATGAAACGGGGCTGGGGTGGATGACATTCCAAATGGATGGAGCAAACATTTTCCCGTCATTTCGAATTTTGTCCACCCCAGCCTCGTTTCAAAACGTACCGTGGGGGACTGAGAGGAATGCGGGAAAGGTCTATTTAGTCCAGTCTGCAAGCAAGAGTTGACAAACTCGACTAGTCCAGTTTCCAATTCACCAAATCCACTGGATATAAATACAAAAGACGCATCTGTACAGGGGGTCCAAACCTTCACAAACAGAAAGATTCGTTTCTAGGTTTCTCTTGTATTTTTGTTTCGCGTTATTAATGATCGAAAAAGCAAGAGAAAATAGTATTTCCTAATTTACTCGACATGTTTTCATTCATCACCAACATGACAATTTTGTTTACAAACAAAACTTCCGGGACCAAGGAGCCTGACGCTATGCTTAAAACATGTTGTTATGTATGAATAATTTGTCTCTATCGAGTAAGACACGCGCGGGAAAGTTTTGCCAAAAATTACCACAAAAAATAAAAAAAAAACAAACCGAACAAAAATCCAAGTTTTACTTTGCCCAATACCCACCTGTTCCTTTCATCTTCACTATCCAAGAATCTTCCGCTCTCAACCTCAAGCCAGAACTGTAAGAGTTTCTCACCACTCGTATCCAAAAGAAATTCTTTAAAAGCATCTAAAGCCTCCTTCGTAGCTAAGTCATACGGTTTATCTTTGATGTCACACCCGGCATCCTCGCTCAACGCGGACTCGTCTTCAATGTCAAACTGACCCACGGATGTTGCTGCCGTGCTACACCGTGTAATCTTTCGACCAAAAATACCACGAATTCCTTGCAATGTTGCCCCACTTGCCTCTGTAATGTTCCCGTCTTCATCGTCCTCATCTTCTTGGTTTTTCTTTTCTGATTCAACCTGCAATTCGTCTGCTTCGGAATCTTTCTGCCAATTCTGAGCACCGTCATCTCCGTCCTGAGGTGCCGACATTTCTCGTCCGTCCTGGGAAGGCGTTGGTTCTCGGTGACTGTGTTCAGTTGAGTTGTCTTTCTCTGTTGTTTCTTGTTTATTTTCGGATAACACAGCGGTACTATTTTGTACGCTAAGTTGGCAATGAAGCTCGTTTTCTTCTGACGACTGCTCGTTAGTAACCCATTCGCTTTCCGTATTCTTGTGTCCATTGTAGTCAGAAAAGACCGGCCGTGTAGTTTCACTGTTGGATATCAGTACCTTGGTGGACTCTATTGGATCCAAACTTGCTGCAATGCTTTCGGCGCTCTTAACAGGAATCGCCACTTTACGTTTGGGAACACTTTGGCCCGCGCAATGTAAGCACTCCATTTCTCCTGTAAGACCACTCGGGTTTAGCTCTTCCGTTTCCTCTTCCACTGGTAAATGCTCAGCACCAGGATCAAAGAGTGCGTCTTTTAAGTTGAAACTTTCATCAGTTGTTACAGGCATTTCGTCATTCTCGGTGTTAGCTGGAATTGATTCCTTGTTAACAGAACCACCTTCAACATTAGCGGAATCGAGACTGGACGGCAGACTTCTCTTGTCTTGCCGTTCCCCATCGCCAGTGTACATAGTTTCTATGATACTAGGTACTGTTCCTTCCTCATACGCTTCCGCAAGATTGTCATCATCGTTATTAGTGTGTTTCTCACCGACCGAGAGCACATCCTCATTCCACTGAAAACCTGTCGAACTATTTGTTGTCTCTGCAGGTGTCAAATTTCTGACTCCAGTTTCAATGCCCGCACCAGTCTCTTCTTTTACCTTTACAGACTTTTTACGCACTTCCTGTTCAGTGCGATCAGAGGTAATGAGATCTTGGTTTGACTCCGTCGATTTGATCAACACACTCTCTTCTTTGCTGCCATCTCCAGCGCGGATTGGCTCTGTTTGTGCGGTGGACAATTGACCCCTAGAAGTGAAGCTGGTGTTGTCTCCATCGTGAATCAGTTGATCAGAGAAGTTTTCCAGAAGAGGAGAGCTCTTTTTTACCCTTCCATGCTCACTGATAAAACTAACAGTACAAGATAAACTGTGCGTCATTTCACCAGCGCCAACAGGCTTTTCACCCTTACCGTCATTCTCGGCTTTCAACTCCTCATGGACGCAACCAGTTTGATTTGAAATTTCTTCAAGGAATGATACAGTACTGGCTGAGCTGACCCGAGACTTCACCTCCCCACCTAACGTTTTCTCAGAACTTAAATAGTCACTGATAAAACTCATATGCGAAGCCGGTCTGACATGATTAGAAGTGGTGATATCACTTTCCTTTGCACTCAACTCGGTTGAGCACGACTGAGCATCAAGCTCTTCTTCTTGTTGTAATATTTGTGCAGCACTCGGGTTATCCGGTAAGCTGGCGCTAGAACTGAACAAACCTGCACGGCTTTCTGGAAGTTTAAATGACTGCTGCCATGCATCAAATGTTTCCTCGATTGACCGAACATGAGTCGGGAGGTAAAAATGGGCTTCGCTCTCACTGTCGCCCTCCCCATCTGTGGATTGCCTGTCCTCCAAAGAAGGGCTGAGATTAAAGCTGACAGCACTGCGTCTTCGTGTCTGGGAATGCAAGCCCGTAGAGTCCTCTACACCAATGTCATCGTCTTCGTCTGAGGGAAGCTCACGGAAAAATGACTCCTGCAACAAAATAATGCAAATATGTTACATTCCCATAGTTGTGGCAATGGGAATTTCCTGGCCAGAGCTGAATGCTTCGAGCATTCAGTGAGTGAGTCAGGCAATGCATTATCACGTTTGGGAGATAAACCAGCTGAACTGGTAACAAACGTGATGCACGTGGTAACTGCACGAACAGTCAGGGCTTTCAATAAGAATTGCAGCTTCCCGATGCCCGAGTGGCAAAACATGACTGGGGCCGCCGCGGGATGGCAGCTAGCAACTACAAGCGCATCTTACACAAGCCGAGTATTAAGCTCATAAATCTGCGCGTGGTTTTAAACAACTGAACACAATTTCTTTCGTTATTCATACACCCAAGATGCGCTTATTTCAACAGTAGAAGCTGGGAGTCTCTTTCATAAGGACAGCTTTTTCTGAGGAAAGAAAGCGTCCAATACCTAACCAAAGAAATCCTTTTTTTTGAGGCGGCGTGGCCAAGTGGTTGCGGCACGGGATTTGCAGGCGGTTGCTTTGGGTTCAAATCACGCTCAAATCACGCTCTGATCGCTGGCTTGCTTTGTCTTTGGCGGTAATAATAAATTAAGCAATAGAGGACTTTTGTCCGTGTTTACATAGCCTCATCTAAACACGAGGGGAGTTGGGAAAATTCGAGACAGTTATGCAAACCCGAGACGCACTGTCTCGACAAAAGTCCTCTATTGCTTTGATAAAATATTTCTCAAAACGAATTGACAAATGAAGGAAAATGCTGGGGTATTTTTTACTTCTTGATTGAACAGATCTTGATACACGCTCATAATTCCTACCAGCCAATTAAAACGCGCGTCTGACAACACATAACCAGTCAAAATTCGTGTGATGTCACAACCGCGTTTACATACTCTCATCTAAACATATCTATTGACCAATGAGAGCGTGTGTACTATCCTAATTATTTTATAAATTCAACTCCATCATGCTTTGTAACTACCCAACTGGTTACCACCCATGTTATGTTTGATTTGAATTATGTGCTTGTGAACTATTGTAGCTCGGTGGCTCAGTTAAGGTGGCTGAACACAGTTTTTTCGCAGTCAGTGGTATTTTTTAAAGGCCGGCACAGATTTTGAAAACCAAAACAAATATGGCGGAGACAGCAAAAACTTTTTCTCTTGCTCACGATGGTCCGGCAAATGCAATGTAAATACACTTCCATCGAAAATCATATGTATGAAATGCTGTGCAGGCACATTGCTTCAAATATTTGAGACTAACAGCTATTATTGCCTGTTTTTCCCAATTTCTTGCGAACCAATTGTTAGAGTTTAGAGAAATTTGGACTAAGAATACTTCAGACGACAAATGAATGGTCTATCAAAAAAATCTGAAATTTGACAGAAAAAATTTTGAGAAAACCACAAAACACCAGTCAGCAAATTATGAAAAGTTTGTCTGTTAAAATGACAGGAACATTTGAACCCACAAATGACCAGCTCCCAACATCAGTGGCTTCATAGCTCAGTTGGTTAGAGCATCGCACCGACAACACTTACTATATTTTTTAATAAGCAAATGCTGCAAAAAAATCTACCGAGTGAAATCTGCATAAACGAGAAAAAAACATCCTTTAGTCCTTGTTTTAAGCTAGATGCATCACCATGGCAACAGCCCACAGAGCTAGCGCTTGTTTGTGACCATGTCTGAGCTTTCGTGCAAAAATGGCCTAAATAATGCACTAGTGGAAGTATAAGTACTGTTCAGCCACCTTAAGAGCACTTCCACTGTAAACAAACCATTTAACATTTACATTTACCTGGACAGCTGACAAGTGTTTAGATAATTTATATTCAGCAAACAGTTCACTTTGTAGAAACAAAGGCAGCCTGTGTTTCTTCAAGAATTCCAGGCACTCTGGTTTTTTGATAACAGTGACATAATAACTTATACGTGGCTGGTTGTCAGGTGCATTGTATGCAGTCCCTTTGAAGTCAGTGAGCTGATGCAGGTTTGCTGTGCTCTTTGCATCTTCCTTCCCCTCAACATCGGCTAACTTCTGAGTGAATTCTTCAAACAAATCACTCTGTCTGTTGTAGAAAAGACGTTCTGCAAAGCACTGCAAGGATTTTAAAAGTGAAAGAAACTTTCATTTGGTAAAATTCTCACGAGGGATAAACGGAGGGAAAAGAGATCAAGTAGACTGCAGGGGGAAGGGGTGTGTCTCTCTTACTCTATAAACACTAAAATTATAGTGATTAGAGTGATGATGATAAGTGTGTATTCTTGGTTTTCATATCACACAAATTTTGTTTTATGTGGCCAGAAGACAGCGTAAACATCTGGAGGATACTTTGGCTATCTTTAAGTTGAAAGCTTTCTTCGCTCTGGTGAACATATCAACATTCATCTCTTAACATATTGGTTGTTTAGAGCTCAAAACCACAATGTGAATTGATGTTTTCATGTTTGTGGCACATTTCTCAGCAGCCATCTGTATGTCACGCAATCTAAAAAAAAACTGCAATTTCAACTGCTTTATTTTTTAACAAAGCATGCTATTGAGCTGGAAAACTTGCAAGCAGGTATATTTTTTTAAATGTCTTTTGCTTAATGAAGATAACAACTCAAATATCTGTTTACCTTTTGATTTTTAGTTTTTTGTGACACCACATGAAAGCCAAGAATTGATGAGATTTGCAATTATGACAACTGTGGCAGCACGTACGTAGCAGCTCTCTCTAGTTCTCCAGTCATTCCAGAGAATGATGAAACAAACGACACAAGCAATGCATCTCATCTTAATTATAATGCATCTAATCTTAATTATCATTATGCATCTAATGTAAGACACAGGCTGTCATCTGTCATTTACTGTTTGCCCATGATGCATGCCGCTTATAAAACAAATTGTAAAAGACTTATACACGTTCAATACAGATGCATATAAAACAAATTGTAAAAGGCTTATACACGTTCAATACAGATGCATGACGAGATTCATGGCACTTTTCACAAATGTCAACAAGTACCCCATAGGCCTAAGAACTTATGCTTCTCAGATGTTTAACAACCTCCCACATGCACCACAACTCAATAATGCATGCTGAGGCAGTTAGAACTTGTTAAAACCAACAACAGCTGCTTCATCGCAGTTTATTTTCCAATTTAAGCAATTGGAAAGGAGAAGCCTGAAAAAATCAGGGCTTCAACGGGATTCGAACCCGTGACCTCTGCGATACCGGGTTCGAATCCCGTTGAAGCCCTGATTTTTTCAGGCTTCTCCTTTCCAATTGCTTAAATTGGAAAATAAACTGCGATGAAGCAGCTGTTGTTGGTTTTAACAAGTTCTAACCGCCTCAGCATGCATTATTGAGTTGTGGTGCATGTGGGAGGTTGTTAAACATCTGAGAAGCGTAAGTTCTTAGGCCTATGGGGTACTTGTTGACATTTGTGAAAAGTGCCATGAATCTCGTCATGCATCTGTATTGAACGTGTATAAGCCTTTTACAATTTGTTTTATATGCATCTGTATTGAACGTGTATAAGTCTTTTACAATTTGTTTTATAAGCGGCAT
This sequence comes from Astreopora myriophthalma, assembly GCA_014634185.1. NCBI lineage: Eukaryota > Metazoa > Cnidaria > Anthozoa > Scleractinia > Acroporidae > Astreopora > Astreopora myriophthalma. The sequence goes on from BLFK01000887.1 coordinate 155,962, forward strand.
GCATCATGGGCAAACAGTAAATGACAGATGACAGCCTGTGTCTTACATTAGATGCATAATGATAATTAAGATTAGATGCATTATAATTAAGATGAGATGCATTGCTTGTGTCGTTTGTTTCATCATTCTCTGGAATGACTGGAGAACTAGAGAGAGCTGCTACGTACGTGCTGCCACAGTTGTCATAATTGCAAATCTCATCAATTCTTGGCTTTCATGTGGTGTCACAAAAAACTAAAAATCAAAAGGTAAACAGATATTTGAGTTGTTATCTTCATTAAGCAAAAGACATTTAAAAAAATATACCTGCTTGCAAGTTTTCCAGCTCAATAGCATGCTTTGTTAAAAAATAAAGCAGTTGAAATTGCAGTT